>JAWQRP010004671.1:0-11587 GCA_033557875.1 Quadriops clusia | reverse complement strand
TTGGAGATTGCTACTCAATCACAGGTCAGTTGGACGTGCGTTGAATAATAGCAATTTGTTTGTTTGTCGTTTAATGTTGTGGGACTAGGGCTGAGTTTCACCTCAAAGCCCTTGAATTTAGGTTTGGTTTGTCGTTGACGTGTGGGTGTGCGTGTGTGTGCGCGTGTGTGCGCGCGTGTGCGTGTGTGTGTATGTGTGTTTGTGTGAGAGAGCGCGCCAGTCCATCTGGTTGGGACCCAGATAGGAATCTCCTTCTTTATTGGAATTTTGATTTAGGATAAATGCAGTTTGTTTTCTTACAGTTTACTCTCCAATCTTTGACCCCGTTAGTTTCTTTGCGGAGCTTTAAACCTTACGATCCTTTGCGTACGTTTGGACCTAATGGTTGAGAAGACTGTGCGTAGGAACCTTGTACAACGAACAGATAAATGGACTCCTAATTGGACTAACTATATCCTTGTAAGATTTGCGTTCTGGGCTACAAGACAGTCACACCCTTCCTTTCAACTTCCTCTCCTTCATACCTAATAATGGTCATTACGTAAGTCAGTTCATACCACTTCCCAATCGAGGTGGAAGTCGTACTTATTAAATGGTTGAAAGGGCTCACCTAAACAGTTGTACCCCAGTGCCATCGTTCTGTCCGGGTGCACGGTTAAACCCTCGGCACAAATTCATCTATATCATACTCAAAGCGGAAGACTCGGAAGCCCAACAACGTTGGTTTCGTTTGTTATGCTTGAGAGAAGTTGCGTTGGTATTAGGAAACCTGTTCGTCAAAACTTGGCTCCGCAACACGCCCTCCCCGTGTAATCTAAATGTCATCACGTCTGAACCTAAACGCGAGTGCTTTAAATTTTATAGAAACATTAATTTCTATTTGATTTGTCTTTGCTTTAATTGTACCAGAAACAGCTGGCGCGACTGTAACTGTTACCCCGGTCATACGTGGTAATGGTTTGGTTTTCCACCGGAATGACCTGTAAAGTGCAAACAGTTTTTAACCCCTAGGTTCACTTAACCTCGCTTCTCACGTTAACCGTGGAGTCGAACGTTTGGGCGCACGAATTTGTCTTTTGACCGCGACCTAAGAAACCTGAATTGGATCCTGCGGAACCCCGATGGTCTTTGTTTCGGTACCGTAAAGTGAAAACCCAGTGTGCATTCCCCGAAAGCTGTCAAATGCGAGCGAAATGTCACTCGTTGTTTCCGCCAACTTAAATCGTATCGTTTGGTTCTAAACCTAGTGATTTCCCTAACTGAACGTCAGTTGGTAACGCCGTGCGCGGTTATTAGGGGGGCCTCGGACTGCCACGCAGCGCGCAGATTCTAAGAACTCGGAACTATTGCACAATTAACGCGACATTAACAATAGCACGAATCTCGAACAAAACTTAGCGCACTTTTGAGAAGCAATGTAAAAACAAATTAAAAGCTTAGTAATAATTAAAATAGATCTGGCCTTTCGTATCGGTTTCTATATGGCGACGGCGACACGTGCATCGACGGCTTGGCTTCCTCCTTCCTTCATTAGCTCTGGATAGATGGGCGCCTAACTACCTTTTTCTTCGGTAGTATTTTCATTCGCGTGCTCCTGGCGTAACCTCGCGAGGATCCAACTATCGTTTAAGACCTGAATTACTCGTCACTTTGGAATTACGTTGTTACTTTTATTATGCTTGGCCTGTTGGCTCTTCAAAAACCACATCACCCGTCGACTCCTCGAACCTCGCTCCCTTCTTCGCACATCTTCTCCACGATAGCCAGCTTCGCACATGCGCACCATCAACTTTTATGCTGGTATTGCACCTAGAGCTCGTTTAAGGGTGATCCAACCTTAGATCTTCTCCCGACGTAGTTCCAATACCCTCAATCGATGACGTTAGACCGTTTTTATACGATCATCCAGAAGTGCGCTAATTGGTTTTCTTACACAATAGAAGAAATCTCAGGGCGGGGTTGTCACGGGTTGATCTGCGTTCGGCTGTATGTCAGTAGACAGACGGAAGGTAACCGGTGCAGTGTTGATTTTTCAGATTCTAGTTCGCCAAAATTATAAAACATTAAACTGAACTTTTAACAGTAAAATGCTAATAAATATTATTCTATATTTACACGCATTATTTAATGTATGGTCTATAGCCGTTTTATTTTGAAAGGCACTACAGCTTCGGCTCTTTTACACAAGCCTTCATCGGGCGTTTTAGTCGTAGATAGATATTGTTGTTGCAGGAAATTCTCATTTGAATTGCAATAAACTGAACATATAAATACTATACGGCGAGTTATCTATACATATATCTTTCCCGATGCATTTTGGGGGTTTATGGTCGAACGTTGGCAACAAAACAAAATAATATCGTAAAAAAATTTATTTGTTTTATTGCATTGGGAAAGATAGGTATATGTATAGATATATAAATATTAGTAGTATGTTTTTGATTTTTTCATCAAGATTTACTAATTGTAAATAAATGTAAATTAAAGATTTACGAAACCGGTCAGCCTAATAAAAAGATAAATAATAGAAGATAAGAAAGTATCATATACTAACCATCCTATTTTTAAATAGTAGTTAGTATGTATTATAAGTTTATGTTGTGGACCAAGTGATTAATAAGGGTATTTTATATAATGCCCGGGTAACATGAATAATCGAATTGGGCAATATAATTAATACCTATTTAAACCTCATTATTTATCAATGTCTGGTGATTATGAATCCTGTTATGTGATGGTTGGGCAATTTTATAATTAAAGTACATTGATCAGAAGAGGGAAAGCAGGAACAAACACAAATTGCATCAAAATGGCAATTGTTCTAATAAATAGAAAAAAGTATTTAATTTATGTTTTACAACTCAAAGTGCCATCAAAATATCAATTCTTGCAATAACTAGAAACATTTAATTTATGTATTGAACTGAAAGTAGCGATTGTTGTAAGTAATAAATAAAAAATTTAATTTATGGGGTTCAACTTAGAATGCCATTAAAATGGCAATTGTTCTAATAAATAGAAAGAAAAACGGTTGTCTGTTTTAAAATGATAATACATAGGTACATATCATAAATTTCTCTACTATAACTTCCTATCTTACTTAAAATTAAAGGTACTTAAACAACTTAGCAACTAACCCCTTCAATTATTCAATATTTCAGCACTGTAATTACTAAATATCTCCATCTCGAGTTCTTTTTCTGAATAAATGTGATCAAGACCTTATGAAGAATTAACCACGGTCCTATAAAAAATGTATTTTTGCGCGTTGCCGCAATTTGTAATAACTATAACATGAAGTGTATTCAATTTGTAAAATTTTGATTTTAAAAGTATTGTTTACCCGTGTTCTCCATACCTAACACTCCATCAGGCAAACTTTTAAAAAAGAAATAAATGTCACTGTTGAAGCAACATCAATAGTATTATTATCATTATTACTATTAATATTATTGTAAGTGCAGCAGGTTGTTGGCACCTGAAGAATTGCACCAATGTGCACTATAAGCAAAAAGGTGGACTCTGTATCCACAGGTCGCTGACAGCCTGAGTGTGCAATATGAACCATATATATTGTAATTTAATAATTATTAGGCACTATTATTAGAAGCCTGCTACGAGAGAGTTCCCAATAGTTCTCAATCGTAGTTAGCAACTGTTAATTAATCATGTAATCTATATTAACTAAATTAAACATTTATTCTTTATAAAATTGGTTATTATCAATTTATTTTAAGCTGATGCTTAAACAGTCACCTTTAATAACTTGATTTTTTTAAATTATTGTATTTAATTTATTGCAGATTTCTTACATAAATTTAAAGTACCTATACATAATATCATTAAATTTGATCTCCGCTTTTTTCAACGCAAAATTACACAGAGAAGCTATTTATACTGCGGCGGACCGATTTTGAGGCCTAATAATTATGATCTTCCATAATGTGCAATATCTTTAGGCACAACTGTACCTACATGTGCAATAGCAGTGACCTGTGGAATGTGGCAGCTTCCGTCAGTGGACGAAATTTCGAGAACAGAGGCCCAAGTGCAAGCGAGCGAAGACAAGTTGAGACCTGCCGGATGACGCAACAAGGTCCGCCTCCACCGTCGAAGCGAGACCATAAAAGGCACTTACGCCCTCGCTGAGGAGATAGTCCCTGGCCGGTCGTCGAAGACGATAGTAGAGTTAGTTAACAATGGACATGCTGTTGAAACTGTGCGCGAGCTCAGACTTCTGTCCAGCACCAGACGAGTAATTAACTGTGTACCGAAAGCGTTGTGAAGTGAGTGTGTTAGTCTCGTGCCGGCGTAATATTGAGAGCGCTCGAATAGCGGAGGAAACCATTGCTAAATAACCGAGAGGAACTGCAAAGACCTTAGGCTCGTTCGGTGGTCATCAGGGCTCTACGCTATTTGGTTCTGGGGGCTCTCGGTCGATATTCCTTAATTGCGCCTCTTGTAGGTTCGCTAACGTCTTCCTCGTGGAGGTGCTCCAGTAGTAGACAGGGGCGTCGAAAGTTCCTTTCCTCAGACTATTAGGCAGCCTGGTTACCACACACTGTGGTATAGGTAGCTGGAAGTCACGAAGGGAGCGGCGACGTGTCTCTGACGAAAGTCGGTGGCGCTGGTACGTCCTTATCCGCAGACTCTCAGGCGGCCTGGCTATCACATACAGTGGTAAAGGCAGCTGGAGGTCACGAAGAGGGCGGCAGTGAGCCTTTGACACGAAGCATTCGCCAAGGGGAAGACGATATCGTACACGAGATTTAGCGCCAGGAGGCTATTATCAACATCCCGCTAAAAGGGCGTAGCGGCCGCACAGAAGTGCCCAAAGTGCCATTGTAAGAACGAGTAGTGGGTAATATAAGTAAGGTCACATCTCTCAGGTCAGTAAAAAACCAGATGGCCAGTATTGTATTATTTCTCAATGTTATATTTATCTGCTGGTTATGCGTTCGAAATTCCTGTTTGTTGTTCAACTTTACTACCATTACTAGTGCTCTCTGTACTATTTGTTTATTATTTAACCGTGTCTAACGTTCCTGCCTTTGCCGCAGGCTGATTTGATCTCGTATTGTTACTAATTGTGATTTGATGAGGTGTTCAATAAATGTATTAAACCGGCATCTGCCATTTTGATGTGTTTAATTAACCCCGTTCCCTCTCAATTATCAGAGCTCCAAGCGAAACAAATGTATTAGATGAATTTGCAATTTATTCTAAGAACGAAGTTACTACAATCATCACAACGATATGGGCCTCCAATTAATAACTAGACTCTCACGCCAAATAAAACGACCGATTAAAGGAACAATAATCATTTCTCAACAATAGCGGTTCCGTTACAATACACTGTAGCAAAAACAATAGCTATTTGTGCAACTAGTTGTGGAATGCACGATTTTGGCAACGAGTGAGATGTTTGTGAAACGAGTGAACGTAGAAAGCGAGTTTCACAATATCACACGAGTTGGACAAAATGGCATTCCACAATGTGTTGCATACAAGACATTTTCAGATTTTGGCAAATATTGTATTCAAGCCTCATTTACACATTACTAGTAAATAAGTGTTAACCTAAAATTGCACGATATTCATTACAGTAGAGCGTCGATTATCCGAACATAATTTTCAACGTTTGTGGTTTAATTTAACTATGTATTAGCTGTTCGTCAACGAAATTTTTTTAATTTAAATTGTGTATTTTCGTCCGGAGACTGTGTGTAAAAGAGTGAGGCATAAAAACACAGTCTTTGTTAACTCTATGACGGACATAAAGTATCAAATTGAAATAAGCGACGCATCATTCCTGTGTTGATATTTAAATTGGCTGTAAAGACAAAAGGACAACTTGTTTAAATGAAATTAAGAGATTACGTTTCTTAGAAGTTATGTTAGGTTAAAATATAACGTACATAAACGTTAATACATTATATGTCCAAATTTTGACCTCAAAACAATTTTATCTGAAAATCCTGCTGGTTTAATAGTTTTGAAAGCCTATAAAAAACCAAATTTTTAACTTCAGAACTGAGATCCAAAGTAGTGGACACTATTGTAAAGCATCTGTACACATACATTTCAAAGCAGCAGTTACCCATAATTATGTTAATTTATATAATTTATAAAACAAACCGCTGACTTAAATAATAAATCCACATACATAAAAATAGAGATAAATATTAGTCTCATAATCGAAGTACAGGAGCATCCGTTACCTCAGAATTTTCATTATAGCACATAGTTTATGTAGTTGTTATTATTATTTATATATCTTTAACAAATGGTATTTTACTTTCGTAGATTAACACCACACGACTTCAAAAGAATCGCCCAACAAATAGTGGATTTGTTCCCATCTGAGGATCCTGCCACTTACTATGTACCGGCTATACACAAAATTAACTCACCTATAAGACGAAGCATCTTAGCGAAAAGAAAGCTCTGTGATAATGTCACAAATGTATTATTCCTAACGAATGAAACACCATGTCGAAAAAGAAGACGCGAATCAGATTCTGACAGCACCATTTCCACTACTTTATCTTTAGCCAGTGATGATGATTATAGATGGTTAACTTTAAGAACAGAACCGTGGCCTCAGGTTTTAATAAAATGGTCTAACCTCTTTTGTTTGAGACAAGAAAGCTATTATGAAAACGTTATAGATTTCTTTAATAAGTGGCCTGTGTTAAAGGACAGAAGAGGAAAAGAGTTGCTAATATACAACTGCTATTATTATTTGAAAAATATTACAACTATTTTTTTAGTTAAGCTGGACTTCGACAAGTTATATCCTCATTCATCCTTAAATTTAATATTACATTGGGACACATTTTTTCAATAGGTTTTAATAAAAAAAAACAAGTTATGGGACAACGCTATCACAGAGTTAAAGAAACTTTTAGAAGATACTTCTGATGGTTAACTGTAGCTTTATTATTATTATTTTTCTAATTAAATGTATATGTAAAATATATATTTCATTTACATGTTTAATAAAATATAGAAACAAATGTATTAAATGGTATTACTTCTATTCCTATCAGTTAAAAAAATCCTGGTTTGTTTCTTGGATTACTGGCCTCAAATGATATAAAGCTTATTTTTAGAGTTTATTATATCGTCATATATCCATTTCCTTTAAATTACCGTAAACGAAACGCCGGTAACTTAAGGGAATAATGGAAATATGAAGATATAATAAACTCTAAAAATGAAATTTATTTATATCATTTGAAGTCAATACCCCAAGAAACAAATCATTAACTTAAAAAAACCCAACTCTTAAATTTAAAAACAAACTTCTTAAATCAAGTATCTATTATGATAAATTTGAGATTATACAGTCTTGATCCAAGTAAACTTTGTGATTTAGTTAAGAATAGTTACATCTTAAATTCACAATTTCCGTTTCTTATATTTATAATCTAATACTTGCCTCTAAAATAAAATGCTTTCAATGAGATACATGTATTAAGATATTCTTCATTTAAAACGGCTGCTTCACTTAAAAGATTCATAATCTTGAATAAAGTAAATCTAATCTTTAAAAAAGAATATTACCAAGAATATATTAGTTTTAAATTAAATATATATAGTCTTCCCCATATATGAAACGGTGATGTTCTTAACCAATCGATATATTCTTGTTATCAAGAATACTGTTCCCTTAGTGTAGATAATAAAGTTATCTACCAACGCTAAAAATTTGAGTGTTTCATCTTGAAAAATAAACTAATGAGAGCTTTTGAAGTTTACATTGCGGTTCCCTATACCAGATACGGGTTTCGATCGCCTTTAAGGCAGATTTCACGACGTTGTATATCTGGTTGCCAATATATAGGAATAGCAATTTGAAAATTTATAGTAGGCCCAGTTGAAAGCGTTACAACATGTATGTTCTTTTTTGGCATTGAGGTACAAAACCCATCATTCTTTGTTTTTATTTATTTGTCCATTACAATTTAAAAGGCAACAATATCAGATGTTTTCCTATTTATCGAATTACACAAAATTGCCATTCTATTTTTGAAATAAAATAAATACGGAGAAGTCTCCACTCGACTGCCTAGTATATTTCAAACGCTATATACAGAGTAGGCCATCTAAGACGTTCACCTAGAATATCTTTGTTATTAACAATGTTAGAGCGATAAAAATTTCAAGGACTTACCCAACGCATAAACTGTTCCAAAAAATCCTCGTAAAATTTTGTTCTATGGCGCTTAGCTTTTCCTCAGGCGTACATAAATCTATTATTATATATATATATATATATATATATATATATATATATATATATATCAGTTTTGCAAGTCATTCTGCATACAATGATATAAACTTTGTTGCAAAAAAATTTCCCCTGCGCAGAAAAAAATTATTTATTAATACAACTCTATTTACCAAGTTAGGACAATATTAATAAATTAATTCTGTACATAAAGAGGATTAAAATATCCCTGTAACTTTCTGCTATATGACGTTTTGTTACCGCGCAAGAACAAATATCTTTTGAAAATACGTAGTTTTCAAAGTGTTTTTATTATAAATTCTAATCCCTCGAATAATTCTGCGTACAACCATGTCCATATTGTCGTATAAAATTTAATTAAAATCTTAATTTATGAGCTTAATCAATTTGTGCAGATTAGGGCACGCACCAATCTTTACCGTAATACATCTAATACTTTTTATAATAGGCGCTCATATATACCTTGCAACTAAAAACTTTTAGATGTATTGGGGGAGATATTAGCCCTGTACGTAGAGCAGTACAAAACGGTCAGAGGGGATAAAAATACGTCCGTGCACATGCGCCTTACCTAATGCGCATGCCTCTGACCGTTTTATACCATTCTGACTGATTCAGCTCATAGATTATGATTTAAATTAAATTTTATGCGGTAATATGGACATGGTTGTACGCAGAATTATTCAAGGGATTAGAATTTATAATAAAAACACCTTGAAACCTACGTATTTTCAAAAGTTATCTGTTGCGCGGTAACGAAACGTCATAGAGCAGAAAGTTATAGAGATATTTTAATCCCCTTTATGTTCAGAATTTTTTGCATCATAGTTAATACTGTTGTATGCAGTGTAACGAAGCGTTCCTGATTTTTCCGATTTTATACGTTTCCGCCGCTTCATTACAAGATTCTGTTTTGCGCATCCTTGCGTTTTTCTTATTATGATTTATTTTATAACCTGTTAGTATTAAGTCGAACTTTTTTAATATTAGCTGTAAGTACACTAACATATTCCCGAGTCTTACGCATGTCCGGTGGTAGGGGTGCTTTCCTTTCCAGCTAGTACGAGCCTATATAATCCCGTGCACGCCAGTATCCGAGAGACAGACAGACACTCGGCACCGCCACCTAAATATAGACGGCCTACCTGCTAGATCGTGTTGGTGACTATTTGAGCTCGGTTAATTCCGCTTGCGGTCGGACTTGCGCTGATGCTATATAAACCAGCCAAGTTTTACTAGCAGTCATTTTCAAGATTTAAGATTAAGAGTTTTGAATTTGGATTCGTTTCCTTAAATTTTCATTGGGGTTCTTTAAGAACTTGCGATATACACTTTTTTCTATTAATTATTAGATTTAGATTAGTTACTTTTTGAATTTCGATTATTTTTCTTACTTTTTTGGACGAAGCTCTTTAAGAACTTGCGATATACTTTCCTTTTTATAAATATAGATTTTGTTGAGTTCATTAATTACTTTTTCAGCAATTTACAAATGTACATGTTCGGTTTATGAAAGCAATGTGTGTTTCGTACATTCAGAATGATTGCATCACAGAGCGCGAGCGCTAGACGCTAGACCGGAGATCTGAACTGCACGACGGCTCAGTAGCGACTGGCAACGTGACTTTCTTAGCAAGCAACGCTTCAAAGCAGGTAGGCCGTCTATATTTAGGTAAGAAAAAGCAATGTACTCCGTCCGCCACCGAAGAACCGGTATCCGTAGCCGGTCGTCATGTTAGACATTCGCGTGGGCACCCGTCAGCCAGTACTTGTCGAGAATTGGCCACTCTCGACTTAGCCGAATTTTCCGTGTTCCGTTTAACTTCTAAGTCCAGTAATTCCGTGTAACCAGTATTTAATTTAATTTAAGTCGCGCATCGTAACTTCGTGCATCCGTGATCGAATAAACCGCCGGTCATATTTGGGTAAAGATATTATTTCTATTTTATTTATTGTGCAATTTTGTTTTAATATTTCAAATTATGTCCGCATCGACCTGTACGCGTTGTTAACTTCTAGCCTGACCAGATGTGCAGATTTTTTTCTATTGCACATGGCTGAGCGTTCAGCGTGCAGTATTGTACAATTCAGATAGAGATGAACTTGGCACTTAAAAATATCATCCAGTAGTGCAGAATCTGTATTTGGACCCTGGAGTGTAGATTTGCACAACTTTTGGTATGAAAGAATGAATGTATTATACGCTGTGACAATATCTAGACTCCACCTGAATTCCGGGGAGTTCTGGTCAATAACCAGACTCCAGTAACAGCATCCAAAATAATCCTGCCGAATGATTGTGTATCGTGCAGAGTTGCACGAGCAGAGGTGTGCATTTGCGAGCAAGAGAACCGCCGTTCGTCGAAGACATTTTACCTGACATCCCGTAACGCGACCAGAAATTTAGCCTGCCTGAATGAATGAGAAATCTGTAGGAGTCACTACGTCCGGGTAGAGCATTCACCCGTTTTCCCTGGAAAGTGCCGTTATTTCAAGATAATTATTATTATCATTATTTTCCGTTTCATTAATAGGCAAATTTTCTCATATTAATTTCCAAACAGTTAAGCTTCCGATTAAAATTGCACCGTGTGTCTTTAGGTCGTGCTGCAACGCACGAGCCTCCATTTTGACGACCAGTAAGCTCGCATCTGTCTTTTGCTACTAAATTTATTTAAACCCAGAAACCTGGCCAGTTTCTTGTCACCGTGCCGTCCGATTTTAATTATTTCCATTTTAATGGTTTTACCATTCACTCTCGTCGTCGGATGGTTTCTAGTAACGCTGCGACATTCAAATTTGCACCGTACCTGCGAACGCCGAAAGTGTACGCCTCCGTAAATTTCCGTTTAATAAATTTATTGTAAATACTCGTCGAGTCCGTAATTTTATAAGTCCTGATACCGCAGGGAATTTCGTCGACACCGTTATTGTATAAGTCCTGATGCCGCAGGCAACAATCCGATATTTTAAAAGTCCTGATACCGCAGGCAAATGGTCCGTTATTTTATAAGTTCCGATATGGTAGGCACTCGATCCGATTATACAGGGTGGCTCACGCAGGACGTTCACCTTGAATAGCTTTGTTATTAATAAAGTTAGAACAATAAAAATTTCAAGGATTTACTCAGCGCACAAAGGGCTTCAAAAAATCCCAGGAAAATTTTAGTCTAACTCTTCTACTTTTCGCGCATGCGCACATCAAATTGTAAAATTCATAATGATGAAACTTTTTTTTCTAATATTATTTTTTCCGCTGCTCATTCTGCGTACATCGCTGTAAAGATTGTTGCAAAATATTGACGCATGCGCAAACAGTGATTATTTATT
>JAWQRP010004670.1:0-11587 GCA_033557875.1 Quadriops clusia | reverse complement strand
GTAGATTATTATTCCTGATGTCTTGACGGAGCGGCCCTCCAATTTTATGCGCATAATTTGCAGTCACCCAGTATATTTAGGGATGAAGAGACTTTACTATAGCAGGTGCACTTATGAGACTTTTACCACTGGTGTTGATGATCAATACACATTAAATTACATAAAAATCTCAAAATTCGAAAATTTGTACTGCATTCAAGCGACGATATGTAAATATTGACACGTTCCCTTGCGATTATTAGCTCTGCTCGTAGAGCGAATCACTGATAGTCCGTTGACTTTTTTAACTTACGAGTAACATCATGGGACCGTGATTTTTATCCGAGCTCTCTGGTTATCGGCATAGTTGCTTTTGGGTTAAAAAAGTCAGCGGACTATTTGCTCCACAAGCAGAACTTATTAAATTATGTGCATTTCATTTTAGCAATACCTGACGTTTCGAAGTACACCTATGACAAGCAAAGTGGCTACTTCTATGACCCGACGACTGGGCTCTATTATGACTTCAACTCCACGTATTACTGGAACAGTGTGATTCAGAAGTACTTATATTGGGACCAAGAAAAGTTGACCTATGTCCTCGCGCCAACTTATGAGAATTATCCAGGAGGGCAGCAGCCTCCGACAGACCAGCCAGCGGAAAACGAGCCGAAAAACAAGCAGACTAAGGTCGAGAAGCAGGATAAAGTGAAGGTGGCAAAGAAAATTGCGAAGGACATGGAGCGTTGGGCTAAGACCCTCAACCAGAAGAAGGACGCCCCAGCTGTGAAGTCGAGTATCGAATTCGGCAGTTCGAGTGCTGCCACCTCAGGTTCAGCAGATATAGGATTTTCTGTATTAGAAAAGAACTCAACCGCCTCTTTGACCAATGGCCACTACAAACCAGAAATAGAAGAAGCGATTAACCAACAACCGACCCCATTAGTAGCGGCTTATGGAGGCGAGAGTGAGTCTTCGGACGACGAAGAAAAATCAAACGAAGAATATCTGGACTATGCGAAATTAATCTGCAACTTGTGCAAACGGCAACTGAACTCCTCTGAAGCACTTGCGAAGCACGCCCAGCTCTCGTCCCTCCACAAGCAGAACCTAGAAATGCGGAATCAGAAAAAGAAGTCCGAAAATCCCGGAACTGAAAAAATCGTTTATCGCGACAGGGCGAAAGAGAGGAGGATGAAATACGGGGACCCGGACGAACCGCAACCGAGTAAGCTGAAAGAAAAATATTTGAAAAACCGAGAGATGGCAGACATTCCCTTATCATCGTCTTCTGTAGCCGAACCCATTGGGTCTGATAATTTAGGAAATCGGCTTCTGCAGAAAATGGGATGGACGGAAGGCCAAGGATTGGGGAAGTCGAATCAAGGTCGCACAACTATAATCCAAGTAAGTCAGTTAAATGCTTGTTTTATTTACTCACTTTTAATGCCCATTTAATTTACTCACTTTGTTAATGGTTTTGAATTTATTCTTTTATTAATTCCTTTACTTAGTTATTAATTATTAATTATTTAAATATAATAATAATAATACTTTTCTGATTAAGTTTAATTTATTTTATTATAATGTCGATATGAAGTTTCTTGTTTAATTTCTTGAAAATGCCTATAGTAACGCGAAACATGTCGACATTATAATAAAATAAGTTAAACGTTATCAGGAAAGTAGCCTGGTGCCCACCTACGAGCGAGCAAATATTTCGGCCATTTCAAAAAATGTGTAACTCCGAATAAAATGATCATAAGAAAATGGTACGTACATAATTTTTAAGGAAAAACTCTCTAATTTTCGGCGCTGCAAGCAAAAAGTTTCCATTCTTAAAGAAAATCCTATTTTCTTTATGTGAGAAACGCGAAGTAAACATTCTTGTGAAAATTTCTTAAAATTTATATTAATCTACGGACTTCAATAATTTTTTCTCTTGACTTTTAACCATCATAACTTCCGATAGCAAAGAGCAATGTGCATTTAATCTACGGCATAAGAAACCTTCTAATATCAAAAACAATAATTCTTGTGTCTTGAGATTAAGTCAATGTAGAATTGAAACTACGCTGCTGTTAGTTTCGCGTTTCGCGATCATCATCGCTTCTTCAGAGGCTTAACATTAAACATCGAACTTAAAATCTACAATTTCAGAGAAAATTTGTTATAATTAGATTGCTACTATGGATAATTACACAAATATCTGTACCTTGATTAGTGCCCGATTTCTGGAATAGTAGATATCCTTTCAATACTTATTGAACCAATGAGCTGCAACTGTTTTAAAAATTACCATGGAAATGAAGCCAATTCCTCTTCGTTGATTGGTCGATAACTATTGATAGGATATCTATCGTTCCAGAAATCGGGCATAGATGATTTTTACTTACAATTATTGTTCTTGAGTAAACACCAAAAATTTTTATAAACTACATTAAGATAACTATAAACTACGTCATTTTTTATTTAGCAACTACATTTTGTTGGTGATGGATTTTAAATTTTATGGATTAATATTACAAAATTACAAAAGTGTTGTAGTGAGAAAGTACACATATAACGTATTAGGTTATGGTTTTTGTAATATTGCTTGGTTACAACAGATGTTATCGCAACTGTGTGTATATTGTTTGATGGGGACTATTTTAAATTTGAAATTGGAAAATTATTATTGTTCGCGGAAGTTGCGGTTTTTCACGCGCGATTTTTGAACCAGCCTGCGAGTGGGGTTTGTTGCCGGAGGGGAGGGAGACGGAAGCAGTACTACAGCATAAGTGATTTGGGTAGCATGTGTACTCGGTGGCTCGTTAGTTTTGTTATAGCTTTCGAAAATCGAGGAAAGAAATAGTTCATTTTGCGGGATTGTGATGGACCCATTCTTATCATTATCCATATCCTGTGTGCCCTGGACCATCATAGAGGAGGACTGGCCAGTGGGAAGAAACAGTGAGCAGGGACATTCAACATTTACGCATGTTTATTTGGTGATCTTAAACCAGCACCTCAAACCAGTGATCGCATCCTTATTCGATATGCGCAACCAATTATTGATATATTGTTTGCATTAATTGAAAGGATGAAAATTTAGATTTTGAGATTAAGCAATGGTGAAAATGGATTAGAGCTTCTATATCTCGTCTGTCATTGATGGTCGTGTGTTTATGCTTGTGTATATGTATCAGTTCTAAGATATTTCTCGCTTTATCATTTCTTTCCGATCCCACTATTTAGGGATTTGCAAAATTAAAATTATGATTTAGTTCTGTACCATGTTTTTTTAAGGCGGTGTTATTGTTGTTTGGTTTTGTAATCCTATTGGAGTGTTCTTTAATTCCACCACTTAAATGATTTCGGGTAAATTACAGACTTTAATTACCGATTGAAATTTGAACTGTGATGGCTGCGAAAAGAAAAGTTTTGTCAATTGTTGAAAAAGCTAATCTTATTAGGGAGGTCGAGAAACACTCAGGTGTTTCTTTAAGGGTTATCGCTGAAAAATGCGCCGATTTCGAGATTACGCAAAATAATACAGAAGAAAGAGGAAATTTTAAATGCTTCTGTCAAAGTAGGGAAACATTTGAAAAAGATGCACTTTTAATTAGCAGATTCTCAAAAAATAGGCACTTCCCACTTATAAGAGTTCCCATTTATAATAGGCAAAAGTCTATTCCCCCGGGTGTCTCTTCTTTCACTGTAGTTGCATACAATCTGTTTTTTATAAATTATTTAAGTACCAAGTTCCAAAACATGATAAATTACAATGTCAAATTTCAACCGATTTAGAAATTCTATTATCTCCTTCTCCCAAGACTGTGGCGAAAGGAGAAAGGGGTGAACAGATATGAAATCTATTAAACAACAGGCACACCTATTCTTCTCATTCTATCAATGTCTTCCCTTCTTTTCCACTCTTTCCATGTATATTTCACACTCACCCCTTTTAAAAAGACTATTTAATCTAACTCTGTTCGAAGAACGGGTATGTTTGCTAGTAATATATAAAATAGATTGCTCAGACTGTCCAACGTCATACAAAGGTGAATCACGCAGGCATTTAAGTGATAGAATTAAAGAACACTCCAATAGCATTACAAAACCAAACAACTACCAAAAAAAATGCAGTTAAAAAAGTATGGTACAGAATTAAATCATAATTTTAATTTTTCAAATCCCTCAATGTTGGGATCGGAAAGAATGATAAAGCGAGAAACATCTTAGAAATGATACATATACACAGACATAAACAGACGACCATCAATGGCAGACGAGTTATGGAAGGTCTAAGCCATTTTTACCATTCCTTAATCTAAAAATCTTAATTATTATCCTTTCAGTTAATTCAAACAAAAAATATATGAATAATAATTTTCCAATTCAAAATATTCCCCACCAAACAATACACAGACACTTGCGAAACATCTTTTGTAACCAAGCAATATCACAAAAGACATAACCTAATACGATAAACGTGCACTTTCTCACAAAAACACTTTCATAAAATTATTAATCCAATAAATTTAAAATCCATTACAAACAAATTGTAGTTGCTAAATAAAAAATTCTACGTAGTTTTTAATTATCTTAATCTATGTACTTTATAAAAAGTTTTGATGTTTACTCAAGAATCAATAATTGTAAATAAAATCATTTAATCTAAAGTACAGATATTTATGAATTATCCATAGTAGCAATCTAATTTTAATAAATTTTCTTGAAAATTGTAGATTTTAAGTTTGATATTTAATGTTAACCCTTTGAAAAAGCGATCATGATTGCGTTAGCGTAAGGCAATCGCATTTAAAAGTCTAACAGCAGTGTAGTTTCAATTGGGTAGTTTACCTTTTTCCTGTTCTTGTAAAATTCTAATTTCTTTTGGCAAGGTGCAAACGTGGTTTTATTACTGCGTAGTTGGTTTCATCTCTTGGTTCAGTGTTGCCATTTTACCGTTTATTATGGACCGCGGGCTTCTGTTTGGGATCACGCTACCCCGAGCTCGGTCCAGCGAAAAAGGGTTAAATAGGGATACCAGACATCGGCCTTGATCACCCGGTTGTCACAGTTTTGTGTTCATCAGTGGGCATTACCTGGCAGCCCCTGGGCGTGGAGCCCTCTCAGAGGGGAGACGGATCATACTTTCGGAGATCGTAACAACATCCTGATGAAACGGTCTTATAGTCCCGTTAACCTCTTTTTTTACCTAAACACTTGGCTCCGATTTGGCACTGGTTGTGTTAATTTAGGATTGCTTTTGCACCGAACTAACCAAATGTTGCCGCATAATGTACTCGTATTAATTATGTTATACCGTGCAAGTTCCGATGAGGAGCCGACCATGACTTTTGACGCCTTCAGGCTGAGGTCCATTTGATCTTGAGCTCTCGAAGTTCAGATTTGAAACTTAATTATTCCGAGGGCTTGCATGCTACAATAAACTGCGTTGTGTACTTGGTAGCAACATTCGCGATTGCAGCACTCCTTGACCACAATAAAATTTACAAGTTAAAGAATGAAAGTGGTCTTTCTTAGTACCAGAATTTTGCAATACGACCATTAAAATCGTTAAAAACAAATAACAAAATTCAAAACAAACATTAAATCAAAACTAAAATCAGTAATAAATTTCTCAACTAAGGGTTATGCTGCCGTACCTGAACACACACACAGTTATGCAAACCAACTGTCATTGCTTTTGAATTCATTCTTCATTCAATTTTCACTTTGTGTTTTATTCTCAATAACAGCTCTCGCCTTAATGGCTTTGATTTTCTTGACGTGACATTTGCCTACGAATTCTGGTATACAACGAAAATAACGTAAGGTGGGTCATATCAATACTAGACGATCACAGGTATTTTGGCCAATTAAATTTCGGGATGATTTGAATCTCCCGCCATTTCCGTTTGCAGAATGATTACGTAAGTCGCGCAAATAGATCCCCGGGCTCACCATCCGTCACAATATATATATAGATATATACAGGGTGAAGAAAAAGTCCCGGAACCCCTAAATAACTTCTGAACGGTTTGAAATATAGAATTGAAATTTACAGGGTTATAATAGCGCCAAACAATCTACCAGGTGACAGTAAAAACATCTATTTATTGTAACAGAACCGGATTTTGGGAACTTATTATTGTTCCCTTTATCGGTCGTTCTCTTTGGGGTGAAAGTCTAGTTATTAATTGGTGACCCATATCGTCGTGATTGTAGTAACTTCGTTCTTAGAATCAATTGCAAATTCATCTAATAAATTTGTTTCGCTTTGAGGTCTGCTAAATGAGAGGGAACAGGGATTAATTAAACACATCAAAATGGCAGATACCGGTTTAATACATTTATTGACCACTTTATCAAATCAAAATTAGCAACAATACGAGGACAAATCAATTTGAGGCAAATGCAGTTACGTTAGACAAGGTTAGATTATAAACAAATAATACAGAGAGCACTAGTAATCGGTTGTAACATTGATTGGTATGAAGCAAATAGGTACAATACTGAAACACAGTCTACTACAAGTAACATTGAACAATAATCAAGAAATTCGAACACATACCAGAAAGATAAATATAACATTGAGAAAGAATACGATACGGGCCCTTTACTGACCTGCTAGATGCGACCTTACTTAATTATCCACTATTCGTTCTTACAATAGTCCTCTGACCAGGGACGTAGGTTAGCCGGGTATCGGTTGAACGAATGGATTAGCGATGCTTGACTCAGAGTTTCTCCGGTACTCCGTTAACCGATCTTTGGTATTAGCCCCCTGTAGCGGCCACCCCTTTGACGGTGTCACTTCCCTCTCGAGAATCGCACAGTGTCGGAGGTACGCATACGCTTCCTTGTTGATCTCCAGTGAGTTTGAAACACTGCGGTTCCTTCGTGGTCTCCGGCTTACCTGAGGCTCTGCAGAAGAAAACGTAGTGAAGCAACTGACACCGACTTGAGGGAACTCATTGACTCTGACTGGCGTTTATAATACTGGTCGTTACTGTTGCAAGCATTCTTTTTGGTTTTTATATATACACACTAAAAAATAGTAGTGATTTTACATAAAAATGCGTTACATAATTGTTATGTATGTAAAAATACCATAAAATTACCATAAACGTGTTGGCATCCGCAGCTGCAGGTAATTTTACAGAGAAATTTCTTAGAGTGTAGTACTTCTAATAAAAGTCTTTTCTTCTTGTTGTTTTGGATGGCCAAAACATTTGTATTTTCGTAGTTGTGCTTTTTAGTGTTTACATGTATGACCAGGGCTGTGCTGTTGGGCTTTCTTGTTATGTCTGAGTTATGCTGTCTGAGTTTTAGATGTTGTGAAGTAGTTCCTATGTATACCTTTCCGCAGTCACCACAATTAATGCTGTATATCACATTATTCTTACCCTTTCTGCCAATTTTTGTTTTTGTGTTTGTAAACAAATTTTCCCCTTTGTTGTTACTGTTGAATGCTTAAAAAAAAAACTAATAGTTACACCAACCAAGTGTTTTGTTTAGCATGCAGACTCTCAAAGTCCGTTTATGTCATAAACATACCAAGTAACCAACAATAACTTTTCATTTACGTCATATAACATTAGTGTTTTTTCGCATAATGTGTTACTGAAGACCCTAACCCCGTTTGTCTCTATGTTTTTATAGCTTTGGTTGGATGATGCCATCCTAGTGCGATGTTGCGAAACGTAACCATTAATAACTCCTAACGTAGGAATTTATTGTACTGCATTTGATGTCCTTCCATAATTTCGACATAAATATACATCCATCTTGCTATCACATATAACCGCAGCACAGCAGTTTTAAATTTTAATAAATAAATCCATCAACATCACAATAAATATGTAGTTTTAAGTGTATTCTTTAAGTTTATATGGTAGGTTTGTTTCCACAGAATTTATCTTTTTTTTGAGAAATGTCACCTTAGTTTTAAGTAATATGTAATCCTGAAGAAGCTTCTAGATCTTAAGGAAGCGAAACGCCTACATTAAAGATGGAAAAAAGTATTTATTACAAAGTTTTTTTATTTTAATTTGAAATTTCGAACTGAATCTACAATCCCAAGATCAACCAATATCGATATCAAGAAGGTTCAAGATGAAAACAAAACAAAACAATATTATATATATATATATATGTGTGTAATATATAATTAACATTATTTATTCATAGTTTTTAATTCACTAATTTATATTTGGTTACTCACACGTCATAACCTTGCAAATTAGCATTTTTTACATATTAGTGTAGTAGTTTATTCTGTTCTAGTGTTTTAACAATCTTAATGTATTCATCACTAATAGCGTTTGTGCATGAAATTACTGTTTTTGGTTATGGATAATCCCTAATGTGAATAGTTCTTGTTGTAAATAAATCCTAATGTGAATGGGTCCTAATGTGAAGAGATCCTAATGTGCATAATCCCTAATGTACGGCCTGTTGAACATAAAATGCGACTGGAGATAATTGATTCTAACAACGATTTTATTGTTGGAATTGGAATAAAAGCCTATAGCCTTGCTATTCGGTTTATTTTGAAGGGCACTATAGGTTCGACTTACAGAAGCCTTCATCAGGTGCTATAGGTAGATATTTTTGCTGTAGGAAATTCTCATTTTAAGAGCAATAGACTGTACATGGTTCATCCTTTATCGAAGATCCTTGAACATCAAAACCTGGACCCAAGATCCTTGTCCAATTAGTAAATTTGATAGGAGATTAATCGATCTTTTATTGATTTTGTCAGGCTGAGCAACGAAACAGCACAGTCGGGTTAGGAAATAAAGGAGCGTATACAGCGATGGCGGGAGAGTCGTACAAAGATTGCGTAAAGAAGATGATGTATGCCCGCTACCAAGAATTGACGGACAAAGAATAGACACACGATGAATTGACAGACAAATAAAGAAACTCTTCGATTCTTAAACGGGTTCTTCTGCGAAGGATCTATACTATTGTGAATGCAATTCTTTTCTACTACTGTAGTTTTTTAGCAATTTATGCAAAATGTTAAGTCCAATTGTAAGGATTCATTGGTGCCAAATTAATTTAATTACCAATTAAATTAATTTGCGGGAATATAAAATTTTTACCCTGATTTTTGTTTCTGGAACGTTCAATCATGGTTTTTGATTTTCACGACAGCACCTTTGATTTTTTTATAGATATCAGTTTTAGGTGAATTTATAACTTTGATTTTAATATTACATGTGCGTTCAGTTTCATTGATATGTGATTTTTCATTTTTATTGACAAGTGATTTTTATCACCACTTAATTTTTCTTTTTCATTATTACATGATATCGGTTTTCACAATTACATGATTTTCCTTTTTTAAGCCTGCATAATTTTATTCCAATTTACAATTTGAATATCGAATGAATTTCTGATTGTCATAGTTGTTGAAAAATTTGCAAATCTATTTATTTTTTATTTTGTCATTATAAATACTTAGTCTGTAAGTGTTACTTGCAATAATTGTACAGATTACGTTTGTATTTTCATTCTTATTATTTAATAAATGATGAGTGGTTTCATTTGTTTTTCTTTTATTCTCAGATGTTCTTTTAAATAATTATGTAATTTAAGATTCCGGTTGGGACTTGTGGTATATATTTATTTATTTTGAACGGAGTTAGAGTAAATTGTCTTTTTAAAAGGGGTGAGTATAAAATGGAGAGAGTGAAAGCAGACGGACCCGTTCTTCAAACACGTTAGAATTATATAAACTTTATAATAGGGATTAGTGTAAGAAATAGAGTGAGAAAGATGAGAGATAGTCAGAAGGAGGAAAATATGTATCCGTTCTTCAAATAGGTTAAAATAGATAAAATTTATGAAAGGAGAGGCTAAATTTAAAATACTTATACATATTATCAAAACTTTTGCATTTTGATCGATTATTATTTGCTTTCTTTGCTGAATAATTATTTAATATTTTTATTTAACTTTTGTACACGTGTATAAGTTTTGTAAATTTTGGGGGTATGGTTAGTATCCGTCGTTAAATACTCCTCTTATTTAATTTGTTCCAGTTTAAAATTTTGATATTTCCCTTTGACATCATTTACATATTACAAGAACAAATGAGAATAATATAAACAATGGTTTTCTAGGGTTCCATTAACCCAAATTTTATATTTATGGAGTCCAATATTTTCTTCTGCATACATTACCTCGCCCAATCTTTATTCACTGTAGACTAAAATTGATAATAATATTTAAATGAGACCAAAGAAAAATAATAAAATGGAAACGTACCAAATTAAATAAGAAGAGGATTTAACACAGGACATAATGAGCACTAACTATAGGATCTGACTTCTAAAGGTAAACTGCCACTTCCGGTTATCCGAATAAACTCAAAAGTTGATACGAGTTTAGTTTTTAAATGGTTACAAACCAAATTTCATTGATCTAGCTCAAGTCGTCTTTGAGTTATCGTGTTTACACACACACAGGCAGACATCAAAGCAAAAAAGGGCTAAATGGATTCAGTGGCACGCAAAACGTCGAGATCCATCAAACTCTCAATTTTTTTTTAGTGTGATCACTATACTTTATATATGTATACTGTATATACGGAAAAGTAAAATGTTTAGATACTTCTAACTTATGAGAACAGGTACGTCTGCTAATTTATTTAATGTAAACATAATAAACAGTATCTACTGTAGAAATCTTTGTCCATATTTGAAAAAAAAAAACAATTAATTGGGCTTAATCTCGTATATTTGTCTAATAAATAAATTAAAAAAACATATTTTCAGACTTTTTTGCCCTTTCTGACAAAAATAATCTTAAAATACAATAATTGAACTAATTCTTAATCAAATCCTTAAAGTGGGACTGTTTGGATATTTCTTTTAAACTCAAAAGAAACTTTTTTGTTTAAGGATAACTGTAGTACTCACATAAATAAAAAAAAAAAAATTATGCTACTGATATAAGGTAAAGTAAGTGAAATATCTTCGTAAATGTTACTTGTCTTAACAATGTTCATCTCAAAGTTTAAAAATATTCATACAGTTACACAATTTAGCAACAAAGACATTACGTAAATTAAACAAATTTTTTTGTATTTAAAAGGACTATAGATTTTTGTTGTACATAAAGTGAAATGTTATGAAGAGTTACGTAATTTTATTCTAATAACGTTTGCATGGCATTTAATTAAAGAGTTTGTATCTAGGCAATTGTGGACTTTCAGGTCAATCGGTTGAATCATTTCTGAGATTTACCAATAAAATTAAAAAAAAAATAATATAATAATAATAATAATTTTCAATAATGGTTATTTATTGGAACAGTCACACAAATAATGAGCATAAAACAAAATGTAATTTTAATAAATAACAGAAAGGTATTAAAGACAGTCAAACTGTAAAATGTGAAGGTAAAATAACATTCTTATAGTTTAAACAATATCGCGTTAAATGTCACCTTATTTCTTGATTTCACCATCAAACGGTCCCATAAATCAATGTAATTTCAAGATAATCAAAAGGTTCTTTCCAACAAGACGAGTTGATAGTTCAAGAATCAGGTACAGGGTCGGCTAAGGATCAAATTATAGGCAACCAGACATTCGTGTGTACAG
>JAWQRP010004669.1:0-11590 GCA_033557875.1 Quadriops clusia | reverse complement strand
GGGGTATATAAGCGTTATATAAGGGTCGAATAAACGTTTTCAAGACATTTTTATAAAACTTCTGGTTTATTAAATTGTCGAGAAAACGTTTTCTCAGCTATTATATAACTATTTGTGCTACTTGGGCTTCTACGTACCTGCTAGATAGAACTATTTGCAGGGAGAAATACATTGTTGGGATGAAATCTTATCAGACAACTTAAACAGCCGTTGCCTTGGTAACCGGTCAAGTGACTGCCATAGACAATTCACAGCATACTTATTTTGTGCCAGACAAAAGAGAAAT
The DNA here is from genome assembly GCA_033557875.1 of Quadriops clusia. Taxonomy (NCBI): domain Eukaryota; kingdom Metazoa; phylum Arthropoda; class Insecta; order Coleoptera; family Hydrophilidae; genus Quadriops; species Quadriops clusia. Next base: position 11,304 of record JAWQRP010004669.1, on the reverse strand, counting down.
TGTTTCTTTAGTACTGGAAATGTTACTAATTTTATAAACGTACCTAAAAGCTAAATCAAAAATAAAGTAGCGCAGTATTAAGGTAAGGCCTCACTACTTAATAATGGATTCAAAGTTATTAACGTAATAGCTTCCTAACGATTTATCTCATAATATGCATTATTCAGTAATTTAGGTATAATTGGTGCGAGTAAAAACAAAAAATTCTACCCTACCTTAATCAGAAAGTAATGGAACCACACGTTTTGTTCCCTTTCTAGCAAAAGAACGTAATATCTTGTACAATTTATATCTTTTCCGGGAAGATCTTCCTTTGAGCATAATGGTGCATGAATGCTGCATGTACGTAAAAGAGGGTTTAAATCCGAACACTACGGCTGCAACGGTATAAGTGGAGCAAGTAGAGAGTAGGTACATAAGTAAAATATTCCCGATAGAAGAGCGAATCCACTAAACGAACTGAACGGCGAGGGTGCGGCATAATATTTTTATTCCGTAATCTAGCACTTCCGGATAATAAACCGGATTTATCCGAGTCGAATGAATTTATTACGGAAGAGAAGAGAGAGCGACTGCATTATTTATTCAATCTTAAATCCGGGATCGCGAGCAGCACACCCCCCACACGCACTCGAACTTTAAATCTTTTAACAAATAGGCCGGCGCCAGTATATTGTAGTACAACGTGAAACACGCACTAAAAAATACATAAAGCGAATTTATGAAATTAATAAACGCTTTAATGTACTGGCCTGCTAAAGCCAGCATTAGCGAAATTAAATTCTCACCCTAATTTATCGATATAGATTGCCGTGTTTTATTCGAATATTTGAACACATGGCGTTTTGTTGTTCGGCGAGGAGCGTGCGTATACTCCCCTCGCCCCTTGCTACAACCCCCGAACACCATTAGAGGCGAGCGGCGGCGTCGCGACGCCTCAGGCTAGAACTCAAACGAATCTGCTAGTTCCTGCGGCGTTACACTTACACAAGTTCAAAGTTGAAGGAGGGTAAGTAGAAAGTATTGATGTCATTTTATACTTAACTGAAGACCGGGGGGAAGAATACTGCCGCAGTAGACGATGAGATTCTCCCGCATGAAACGACCGACTCTGAAAGCAGGTGGATGATGAGCTTTGAACGAGCCTTTCGAGCTTCTAGGTACCAAGATACTGAAATATTAAACATTTCATTGCTCCCTATATTTTTCCTTACGTGCACTTTAATGCTTATGCCCCGTTCACCTATTGTTCAAAATTCAGGTTCAAAAGGATCCGCCTTTGTTAAATAAACCTAATTAACATTTTTAAAAATATTTGTAATACCACATTGAATTTCCACAATAAATTTCCCTCTGTTCTCGGGGCAATAAAATGCAAATGCTGCACATTCGTTCACGGAAAGTTGTAGTAGGTACCTAAGTAATAATATCCGCGCCTTGCTTTTTGCACTTTCAGACGAAGTCCGTCCAGGAGCGGCGCAACTTTAAATTGAATTCTTTGTTGAACTTCTTTATAATGCAATAGATGTCATATGTAGCAAACGTTTACTAAAATTGGATTTTAAGTCGAGGATGCGAGAATTGCATTTACTTTCGTTTTACTCGGTCTGACAAATCAGGAAGACGCTGAAACTGTCTTCGCATGCACTTACATACAAAGGTAAATGGAACGTTAATTTGGAAATTGATTTTTTGCATAGTACATGTATATAGTTATCGACTTTTTTTCGCACCAAATTAAGACCCACAATTAGAAGTGCAACGAAACGATTCGTTTCAAATTCGTTTACCTAACATATTCGGAATAAAAATCATTGCCACACCCCGTATATACACAGCTTGTAGCATTTATCATGGGCGTAGCGCATATTGAATTATTTGTGCACCGAAACGTGACCGAAAACTTTAAAAGATTTCCCTCATGCCATCAAAATACACGCACCTAACTTGAGGGTAGCGTTTGAGGGAAAAATCTATTTTGAGGTGGGTACGAGACCAGATTTGTAATTTCCTACGCAATTTTAATGCTCGAAACGGAAAACTTTTGCCTAATTTACCGTATAAATTTCGGTTTCGAAGCGTTCAAACTACAATGCTTTTGTATTGTCTACGCCTCATTGAAATGAGAAGTAATAAACCGATTGTGAGGCAATATCACAAAACACGATCGCGGCCCTAGCACGGCATTATCTGAAGGGGTTTGGAGTTGAGTGATACGCCTTGGGGCAAAGCAAGGTGTGCTAAGTGTGTATGTGAAGAACAAGCGTCGCCCAGATAGAAATCTGTTCCACATCAAGACAGCACCAACTGTAAACATGAGACTCGGTAAGCTTTGCTTTGTTAAATCGCGCAAACAATGGCGGACCCATCATCAATTATGCTAAAGCTAAGGCATCGCAGGATGGAAGTAACAACTGCATTATAAATATCCCTTAGCAGAAGTGTGCGGAAATGTAAATTCCCAGAAAAAATGTTTATTTCACGAATTTACAGATACAATCATCGAACAAATAGTAATAGGTACTAATTAACCACTAGTAAATCAACGTTTTGATTAAAATATAAATCCATAATTAAAACATTGTGCCTACAGTTCGTGGTGAATATCGTCACATAGTGAACCTACTAAGCAAAATTGAACGATCCCACCTCTTTTGTGCCATTAAACAAACGTAAATTGTCCCGTTTAATTTAGTCCGTTTGTATAATAATTGTTCTAATTTTATGTTCAGCCGCATTTCAAAACGGTCATGCTATCAAATTAATTGCAGTTTAAATTAATTCTAAAATATATTAAATTCTATCATGCAGGGTTGGCTGCCAAGTATAATGAGATTTTAATTAATTCCTATCTAAAATGTTCATTGGTAGGTTCGGAACGAAAGCCTCCATTTCACATGCTTTGTTCCGCATAATTTTGATTTACTGTACGAAAAACAAAATAACAAATTCGCCAAAGGAATAAGTGTTCCACCGCACATAAAAGAAGTTATCTAATTCTTTTAATACGAAAACCTGTTACAATGAAATGGGCTTAATCCGTCCCTCTAATTGCCCAGTTCAGCAGCGCACGAACAATGAACTTTATTTCTGATTAACTTGTACAACTCTTGTTTTTATTGCAATAAAAATTTTTCATTTAGTGGGATATCTCCGGGAATGGATGGTTGTCCGCGAAAAATAAATTTTTAAATTAGAATTCATGTTCAGGCAAATTCTCACTAAGAGCCCGGAATCCAGAAACTTGAGTCGTTCCGCGAAAACTTAATCTTTATTCTCGACCATTCCTTTTCTTGAAATATTAAATGATGAAATAATCTGGCGCCACTCCAAAATTGCTTGTTTTATTGACACTCGCCGAACTATTTCCAAAAGCCGTTTCCCATAGTACACATTGCAGCAGATTTTCCTACAACTTGTCGTCACTTTTATACTTCTTGCTCACATTTACACTGCTTCCTCGCATTTACACTCCTCATTCGCACTCGCATTATATTTCACTTGCAGATTTATCGCTTGTTATTACATTTTGTACCAAGGAAACCTGCTTAAAGTTGTTGGGCATGAAATCTCGCGCGAATAATGCTGAAGAGATTTCCATTTAAAATATTAAATTTAATTTCCGCCGCATGATTGAATGGTCGTTGAAACTAGGCGTCGCGACGTGACGTAAATAAGCGTGCGGCATCCTCATTTTCTCCTGGCTGCTTGAGGATTTTCAAAGTTTAAAGTAAACTTCTCTAAAACCTCTTAAACTTTTTATTCGCCCACTATTGATACGGGATATGATATATGTGACGTCACGGCCCCCATTCAATTTTATTCTGCCTTACAGAACAGAATTTTTGATGAATTACTATGCTAGACTCTCCTTCTTTACCCTGACGGGAAAATACGCCCTGCATTATTTGACGTTAATTTTTATTGTGAAGCTCATGGCTGGATGGCGGCTGTCAATTTTGAAGACGTACAGCTCTGATACAATGCCGTCCGATTCCGCAAAGATACAACGTATCTCCTCGAAAATTTTTCATTTTTGAACGTTCGCCTGTTCCGAGGATGAAAGTTTCATTAATTTAAACTCCCGTCTATAATTTCCAGATAAAGCAACGGGAACAAACAAACAAGCCAGACTAGTTTCCAAATGACAATGTTTTGACTTTAATCCTAGTTAATCTCTTTGTCCCGTAGCAACGTTTCCAATCCCTACAAACATTTTAGTTCAATGGTCGGGGTTTAGTCGGCATTTATGCTGGTTTCGGGTGGAAACTTTCTAATCGAACTTATTTACGATGAATATTTGAAATCTGCAACATAATATGCCGAATATATAGGCTAGGAATAAATTCGCCAGGAATAAATTCGCCAGGAATAAATTCGCCAGGAGTGCTTTGGAAAAGTGGGGACACTGATTTGTGGACTCAACTGTTGTATGTATTTGTGATAATTACTGGTGGATAATGCGAATATTGATAATGGCCGCTGCCACCTGCACGCCATTTACATAATGAATTAATAAGTGCCATTAAAACTCGTACGAGCGCAATAATGTTAAGTAATAAATTAATAATTTGGGAATTTATGAAAATTAATACTCGTCCGCTGAATTATTGGGTTTTTATCGGATCTATCAGCTTTGAAGTATGAACATACAAATGGAGCGCCAACAAAGTTAGGATTTAGTTGTTAATATTGTTGCAATAATTGCCGGGAATGTTTTAATTGTTATTTATTAAAAATTCCTCTCCGAAAGATCCCGTTGTCAGCGTATAATGGCTGCTATTATTCGCCGGTATATGTAAAACAATAATATTCCCTGGTGTATTTTAATTATGTACTGCGCAAATACAGGCAATGGATATTCCAATTCATGTAGAGAGTGTAAATGCACATTACACATCTAGAGCCGTCCTGGATAATGTATTTATGGTATGGAAGGGAATTACAGAAATAAATTTGCTTGTGTAGCTAATTACTCGAGCGGATATACATATGAATATGCATAGGATGTCAGGAGAGTTGGGTGGATATAAAAAGGGCGCGGCGTTCAATATTACTGGCAGAACTTTATTTTCTAACAAGGATCGCCTCGGTTTTATATTATTTAACTTTAATAAATTTCATTAAAAATGTGGAGTCGTTTTCACGCGTCTTTCTCAATTTTTTAATAAGGTTGTTAGTGTTTTTATAGCCATAGACTTTACCTTCATTCTCAGAGCCATTCTTTATTCTTTAGTTCATTTTAAAACCCTTAGGATGTATATAGCCCTTAGATATTTTACCTCATTTTTCATTTTAATTATACAGGGTGTCTCACCTAAAGAGAACCACTGAAATTGTGGCGTTATTAATAAAAATACAATTTCCAAAATTAGAGGATTTACTCTACGCATAAAGGGCTACAAAAAAAACTCAAATAAAATGTTTATCTAACTCTCCTACTTTTCGCGCATGCGCACATCAAACTGTAAAAACCATAATCATGATACATTTTTTTTTGATATTCTTTTTCCGCTGCTCATTCTGCGTACATTGATGTAAATATTGTTTCAAAATATTGATGCATGCGCACACAGTGGTTATTTAAAAAATGTTTTTTTTTAAATAACTGTAACACCTTTATTTAATAAGTTAAAAAAATTAAATTTTTTAGTGTCTATTCAGTTTATGAAATACTTCAAAACTTTCCAATAACTTTTTTTTCTATGACATACAGTTTTCGCGCAAGTGCACATCACACTTGAAAAAATACCATAACTATTGGGTTTTTTAAGGAATTTTGGTTACCCTGGGTTTTCCGCGTACAACGATACCCATATTGTTATGAAAAATCTTAATTAACTCATTAATTTATGCATTTAATTGAATGCAATGCCAAAATTTCTCTGGCCGGCTGGACGAGGTTGTGTATGTATCTAATAGGAGCAAAAGGCGTATAAACTGGTTCTAGTTTGGCATTTCACGGCATTTACGGGTTTTACTAATTTATGACCTATTCAGTGCTTCAAATAAGGGTGCCTGTCGAGTCTCTCACAAATAGATAAGTTTATTATTAAAAAGAGTTGCACTTGTAATTCATTGTTCCGCATACAGACTTGACCACAATTTATATTCGTAAATTGACTAGCGATCAATCAATAAGACGATAAGAAGATAAAAATTCGTTAAAGCCTAAATTGCAAGTATTTGTTACACACATCTCAATTATGGTACTTTATTTTAGGAATAGGTGGTTCTTTTCTTACCTGCGAAGTGCGAAAGTGAGGGCACATACAGGAAAAGGCAATTTAGTACACCCTTGCTTTGTTTCGAAATAGTAAGTACCTGACATCTGGTGGTTTCTCTTATTCTGGAAAATGGGAATTTCCCAAAATAAAAGGTCGTAAAAATCAGGTTGTGTTTCATTCATTCATTCAAAGATAAAGTGTTTGGTATAAAAAGAATACTCTTCACAATACTGTATTTATCTATAAAAAATATAACAATTATTTTTTGATATTACTTACAATTACTATAATACTAACTCTATTTTGTTGTTAATACATTTGCTAATTGAAACATGTACATAATGTACATAAATAAGTGACTTTAATATAATTATTTTTACAAACACAAAATTAATTTGATTGAATGGAACTATTCTATTTTATTTCTATTGTACTAAATTGCGTTTTCTCTATGTACCCTCACTAAAATAAAGTACCGTAATTGAGATGTGTGTAACAAATACTTGCAATTTAGGCTTTAACGATTTTTTATCTTCTTATCGTCTTATTGATTGACCGCTAGTCAATTTATGAATATAAATTGTGGTCAAGTCCGTATGCGGAACAATGAATTACAAGTGCAACACTTTTTAATAATAAACTTATCTATTTGTGAGAGACTCCAGAGGCACCCTTATTTGAAGCACTGAATAGGTCATAAATTAGTAAAACTCGTAAATGCCGTGAAATGCCAAACTAGAACCAGTTTATACGCCTTTCGCTCCTATTAGATACATACACAACCGCGTCCAGTCGGCCAGAGAAATTTTGGCATTGCATTCAATTAAATGCATAAATTAATGAGTTAATTAAGATTTTTCATAACAATATGGGTATCGTTGTACGCGGAAAACCCAGGGTAACCAAAATTCCTTAAAAAACCCAATAGTTATGGTATTTTTTCAAGTGTGATGTGCACTTGCGCGAAAACTGTACGTCATAGAAAAAAAGTTATTGGAAAGTTTTGAAGTATTTCATGAACTGAATAGACACTAAAAAATTTCATTTTTTTAACTTATTAAATAAAGGTGTTACAGTTATTTAAAAAACCATTTTTTAAATAACCACTGTGTGTGCAGTGACTTACTTTGACTAAATAAAATTACTTATATTTACTGAATACCACAAAAATATACTACCACTGTTAGTAAGTGGGCAATTTGCATTTTCTTTTAAACTTATTGACATTTAATTATTTTTTTTAATTTTATTTTTCATATTCTTAATATCTACCAAACTCTTAATCACATATGCTATGCACTTAAAAATATTTGAACATTTTGTAACTTTCGATTAGTACTAAAATTTGGTTTAATGTAAAATTTAAGATATGTTGAAATAAATGTGTTTTTTTTGCAATTACTTATTTATTTTAGAAAAGGTTGAAAATGTAAAAATTGAAAATGACCCTCTTATTTTGCAAAAAAACTAAAATGGCTCACTTATTATGAAAAAAATAAAAATCATGAATGGGTCACTTATTATAAAGCAGAGGTAGTACTTACTAACAAATTTCAGTAAATATACCTTGTTCGTGTACTTTTTTTCGGAAATTTTTCTATAATAACTAGATTTTGATAAATTTGTTGCATAACCTTTTCCTACAGTGAACAAACAATCAAACGTTAGATGCATCAAAGGATTTGGTATAAGGTCCTTGAACTTGCACCCAGAGACAATTTTTTCGGTTCGCATTTGATCTTTATGTTCATGGCATGTGCCCACACGAATTCAGCGAGTTTCTGCAGCGGCGCGCATAGTATCGGGTTTTACAGCCTATCTCGTTGTTTGCCGGGAAAACAAACGTTACATTTTTCATACGAGGGGCGTAAAAAATCACGTACGGGCCTCGAGTTTAGTGTCGTGGCGCGACAATAAAGTGGCCCATGGATTCGCCGTGCTGACCAAAGGCATGAACGTATTGATGCGATGCTATGGCGGCTTCGACACTAACCCAAGATGTTTCCTCTTGCGAGTGCCCCCGGTATCGATTCACCGCCACCCCCTCGGCAATTATCGTAAAATATGCCCTACAAATAACGGAAACTGTCAAAAGAAAATAAATATTTTATTGCAATTGGGATATTGCATGATCTGGGTAAGGAAATGGCACATTAGGACGAGATAGAGGTTTGGCACAGCAGACAAGTTCGGTTCCGAGATATATCATCTATCGTGTTTGCACGGTATTAAAGCTTTGAAACAAAAAAGCAGGAAGGGAAGTTTTTCTTATTTCTCGCCTTGATTCGTTCTTTTTTAGGGCGGTGCGGTAATATGTATAGCGTTATGTTTTCAACTGGGAGATCTAGGGCAAGGTTATCTTTTTTTAAATGGTATGGCGTACATATTGCACAAAGGATTGTACGAGCTCGCAAATGTTTAAAAATATAAATATTTATAGTAGTTTTGCAGTTGTAATCGATATTGCTTTGTATTTCCTAGCTTTGTATGTTTTACGTGAAAATTAAATAAATTATACGCCAGCATGTGCAAGTTAACCCTTCGCAGAAATATGGAGAGAAGTTCCATCGCGACAAACCTTGTGCACAGTGCACTGAAATTTGATATCAAGCGAGCCCATCGCTAATGGGATCCGGCGCAGAATTTCCATTTATGAATATGCATGTCCTAATAACATATTTAAGATATGTGCGGAAAGATACATTCCTCATAAATGGTGATAAGTCGCGTGAATTATTTATTAATAGCGAGCTGGCGTACATCAAAGGGCTTCGGGAAAATACGCGCTAATTAATGTTTGACTAATATGGATGCGTTATGGAGCCTTAAGTAAGACGCCCTCGTGATTAGTTTAGTGCCTACTTCTTGCTAAACAGTTTACTCTGCGGTGATACTGTACTCTTCGGCGTCTGTTTCCTTCTCGGTAACACTTTGCTCCTCGACGATGTCGTTTCTCCCCTTGGCCTCAGAGGCTGTTCACTCCTTTCTAAACGGTTTACTCACTTATAAGTGGTTTACTCTTGTTTAAATGATTTACTGTTGTAATAAACGCTTTACTCTTGATTAAACGGTTTACCTCTCGGGCTACTAAATGCATTATTCCTACTTAACCAATTTACTCTTTCCCAAACAATTTACTTTTTCCCAAACAATTTACTCTTTCCCAAACAATTTACTCTTTCCCAAACAATTTACTCTTTCCCAAACAATTTACTCTTTCCCAAACAATGTACACTCTTTCCCAAATAATGTACACTCTTTCCCAAACAATGTACACTCTTTCCCAAACAATTTACTCTTTCAAAAACAGTTTATTATTTCGTAAACAGTTTACGTTTCTTACTAAACTGCTTCCTCGACGCCCGGCCGCTATTACCAATTTAACACCGGAAGCGCCAAGAGCCTCGCCGAAGAGAGGAAAAATTTCCGCGAGGGACACACGAAAGGACACACCTGTAACACTCTAAATTCAAAGCGGTTGATTTATCTGCCTGCTCGCTCAGGTGGGAGCCACTTACTCACCATTAAACTGACACTCCGAACATAAACAGGCTTATCTTGAAGACAATTTATGCACATAACTTAGAACATTATTTAAATCAACAATACTGCAGCTCATCCGCGAAGATAGGTAGAACAGAACTGTTGTGTGTGCTTATGCAGATCCACACAAACGTACTCCTAATAGGAATACATCCGGAATAAATACCAAACCTCGATATAATAACGAGAGTAAACCGGATGAAATTTATTCTATAAATCCCGCAACTAAGCGAAACGGCTTTATAAAACTGAAATCGGTGACGCCATCTGTCGATGGGCGACGGATTTATAAAATATAAACCTCATTTGCCATACTGTTAAAATATTTTGTCATTTCGTTCAATAGAAACCTAAATATAGAACTTAAAGTGCTCCAAATCATTTATGGGGATAAATTTGTTTATAAATTATTGCGTAAAGTTTAAAATGCACGAACAAGTAAATGGCGTACAAAATGAAACGTCGCACTGTGCGTCGCCGCGCCATCGTCGATTAGTATTAGGTATAGAGTATGGCCGTACATAATAAGGACGAGGGGAAGGAGTTATAAATTAGGACCAACAAAGGAATCGGGAACCATCCAAATGAATATTTTCTATCGGCTGCAATCATCGTATTAGCAAAGAAAGAGGTCAGAAGACTCCCTTCCTTCTAGAAACCGGGGAGCCGAGAGTAATCAAATAAATCGCTGTCCTATCGCATTTTAATTCGGAGCTGCGCTGTCCTGCCGAAGGATAGAATTTTACAGAATGGATTCTGGCGGAACGGAAGCTTCTTGATGGACCGGAACTAATACATCGACCGTATTTATAAACCTATGAGCTGTTGCTGCTACATACTGCTGCTAGAGAGATTCGGTAACCAGATGCCTGCGCTTGCTATTTACCTATTTAGAATAGGTATTAACTATTTTCTTAATATTATTTTCTTTTTTCCTGGAGCTCTTGGGTTTTTATAATGTAACCAAAATCTCACTCCTTCATAATTTATTTAACGTTTCTCCTATCTTTATGGTAGGCTTTTTCAGATAAGTAGAAAAAGAAGGAATATGTATGAGAATGATAAAGCAATATAGAATGTATTAATAAAAATTTATACTTAGGCATGTGGTTTTTAAAATGTGCAATGAGCAAGAAAGATGTTGTAGGTTAGTCATTTTAATATAAAGTTTTAAAAATTTTATAAATAAAATTAAGACGTAATTGAAATGAAATTTAATTGAAACGTAGATAATCGTAATTTTGCGAGTGAGGAATGTAGAAATGAAATTGAGATAATGGAAAGGCAAATGTTGGCATCGTAATTATAATTAAGGAAAGAAAAAAAACATTTTTTTTGTTATAGAGAGATGTGAAATCATAATGTGCCTATAATATCTGAAGAAGCTTATAATATCTGAAGAAGGTATAATCTATACTAATAAAATCCAAATCCCACTGACTCACTGACTGACTCACTGACTCATTCATCAGCAAATCTCAAAAGTGACTCGGTCGATTTACCTGAAATTTTGCACACTGCCGTGGAGGAGCCA
>JAWQRP010004668.1:0-11591 GCA_033557875.1 Quadriops clusia | reverse complement strand
AAGCTTGGACACATTAAGCAATGTGATTCAAAATTTATTTGGAAATATTTAACATTTTGTTATGACTGCTAATTTTTGAGGCGCTTTGATATATTTCGCTTTGACATACTTCGAAGTGGGATCTATGATTTCATCAGAAAATTTTTCAGTGCAGTAAAAATTTGTTCTAGGGGAAACTGTTATCATGTTATAATTATTCGAGTAACATATTTATTAATGTAATGGTGGAAGGAAGGTCTAGAGGAAGAACTTTATCGTTAAATCTGTTTCGGGGGAAGAAGATACTAAACAAGTATGAACTTATTAAATTATTTATTTGTTAGATAAAGATGTAAACTGTTGAACGCGTGCTCATGCGCCATATCCAATCAGAGAAATAAGTTAAAAATAGGTAATATTTAGGTTAAATGTTAGTAAGAAATAAGTTAAATGCACTTCAATTGGTTAAAGTTTACCTAAAATTTACTAATATCACATATATGTGCTAATATGTAGCACACATCAGGGATATTTAACTTTGACCGTGAAGTCCAATTTAAAAATGCGATTTGTTTATTTAGGAGATTGTTTCGTCGCCCCGCCGAGCGGGACGTTGATGCATTTCCGAGATAATTACGTGCGCTTTATCGAGTTATAAATTAAGCGGAAGGGCGCTGTTGCACCTACACACTCACACGAAGACATTTGGAGAGATATAAGCGCACACGGACGCGCAAGACACCCACACAAACGCGAGGAACTCAGGTAGAAGGAAGATATGTCTGGGAAAGCGGAGGAAAAGTGTGAGGAATCGAGCGAGGCACGAGTTTTAAAAACTTTTAAGTAATTCCATTCTGGAGGGCGTTATTATAGTTACAGCTCGTAAAGAGCTCGTTTTGTAAATTTTATGCCGGCCCGTATTTCATTTTCTTTATGGGGGTTGAAATAAAGCGCCCCAACTTTGACGATGCATCAAGAGAGGAGGAGGAGGAGGACCGACCTCATCACGATTTGTATTTTTGATTTATGGCGGAATTATGGGTTAAAATAATGATAATTGGTTATTTCTTCCTAGCGCTGTCATAATATATGCACATAAATTGTTTAATTCAATTTTCGACTGTCGAGATCGATTCGTCAAAGTTTGATGGATGGGAAGGAACCGTTCTTGATGAGTGTGTACCGTATTCAATCGGCCACTTCACTTTAAACAAATCCCAAAACCTATTTATCTGCGTCCGGGGAATTTGTTCCGCGCCGTTTAATATTAACGAATCAAAGAAATAACTGCTATCTTAATAGCGACCTTTTGTTTTCAAAGAATGGTTTCCTGGTATGCATTTAATCTGAAGACGCCTGTACATTCAAATACCACTAGAACACCTCGGGCCTTTTTATCTTTACCGATGCCCCGTTTATCCACTTCTTTATATGCGAAAATTCACTTTACGCTGAGTATCCTCTCTGTATTATAAAGGAAAAATAAATTCTTTTATACTGCCCACCTGCACAACTACAATGTGTAATAACTATGTAAACTTATAAAGCATAAAATGTATATAAAGGTAAAGTCTATAAAACGATAAAGTGTATAAAAAGAAAAGTGTATTAAAAGATAAAATGTATAAAAAGATAAAATGTATAAAAAGATAAGCGTATAGAAAGATAAGCGTATAAAAAGATAATCGTCTAAAAAGATAAAGTATAAAACGGTAAAGTATACAAACAAAGTTAAAGTAAGTTAACAAGATTTGCAAAAAGCCCCGATGAAATAAAGCAGAGTACCTGGGCGAAATAAATCAAGTTATATGAAGTGTGAAATTTTCTAACGTCGAGATTAAAAGTAAAACTCGCGTGTAATGCGATTGCAGACTTTCCAAATAAAAACATCACGTTTTCCCTCCCTCTATTCGCTGGGCGCTCCTTGCGTAGGATAAATTACTTGCGCAAAGGACATGTGCTATTTGCCCGAAGGGCTTTAGAAAAATCTAACATTAAAGTTGCCCATTCGAGTTGGCTGTTCAAGTTGGCCATTCACGTTGGCTATTCAAGTAAGCTATGAAATTGGCTATCCAAGTTGACTATCCAAGTTGACTATCCAAGTTGGCTATTCGAATTGGCTATCCGAGTTGTTTATTCAAGTCCTTTATTCAAGTTATTTATTCAAGTTATTTATTCAAGTTCTTTATTCAAGTTCTTTATTGGTGTTATTTATTCACGTTGTTTATTCAAGTTAGTTTTTCACGTTGCTTATTCAAATTGTTTGTGCTAATAGTACTATTTTTAACCTACACATATTCTTTAAAGTCCCTAATTTAAATTCGCTATTTATGGCTCCTTCCTTTCCGGTAAATACATTACTATGAGAGAAGCTGAAGACGAATTAATTCGTTATATTCAAATTTATTGCTGTTCTTCCTTCCTTCCTTCTGACAATTAATTTGTTAATTATTTTTTCATACATACACGTAAACTTGTTTGTTGTCTTTTGCCCAGAGTTCCTATATAGGAATAGGATATACGTATACGTTATGTATGCATGCAATTTGGTTTCTTTAATGTTTCTTAATATAATCACATATTATTTATATGTGATACAACTCGTCTACATTACGTAAATGCTAAAATTGCTGAATAGATACCATCAACGTTGGAAGGACATTGGTACTGCAAACGTACTGTATAGTCGGTTATTCACTATATTGACTTAATGCTCAATTATTTATTTATTTAATAATTACAATTATTATTACACGTAGTGGCTTAAACAATCAGATTCTAAGAAACTAAGTATCTTTAACACTACCTATGTGCAGCAAAATCAAAAAAATCTAAAATTTATTTCAACTAAAAAATGTAATACAATTGTTCGTATTTTTTCTCTTTAAAATTTAAACATTATTTTATATAGAACCTAGTAGGCGCTCGCTCACTCGCTTCGCTCGTTCGCGAGCCACACAAGACATGAGGGTCGCGCGAAGCGCGACCCTCATGTCTTGCCAACGTTATCGGCCTGCGGCCTTCGCATCCTCGAATCTATATCGAATTAGTAGGAGCTCGATCACTCGCTTCGCTCGTTCGCGAGACCCAAATAATTAAAATGAAATAAATTTTTTAAACAATAAAAAAACTGAAATAAGTGTATCAAAGACAAATAATTATAATACATATAAATAAATACACATAAATAAATACACATACATAAATACACATAAATAAATACACATAAATAAATACACATAAATAAATACATAGAAATAAATACATAAAAATAAATAAATATCAAAGAAAATTTATAAAATTATTTTCTAATAAAAATAAACTAGAGACAATAATTTTTTAACTTTTCTAAACTAGAGATAATAATTTGTAGCTTTTCTAAACAAAAAAATAAACTATATATAACAATTTTTTTAACTACTCTCTGTTCAAATTACTGTGATGCTGAACTCGCTCGCTTCGCTCGCTCGTTAATAATTTTTTAACTTTTCTAAAAACAAAAATTAACTAGAGTTAACAATTTTTTTAGTTAAACTCCCTATTAACAATTATTATGACGCTGAGCCTTCGGCGCTCGTTTTAAGACACTCAACTGGAGCTTCATAAATTCAAGCTAGTAGGCGCTCGCTCTCTCGCTTCGCTCGTTCGCGAGCCACACAAGACATGAGGGTCCCTCATGTCTTGCCAACATGTTCGACCTGCGGTCTTCTCATCCTCTAAATATCGTTCATCAAATTAAGACAATAGTTTTAAAAAAGATAACAAACCAAAAGAATAACAAACCAATATAATATCAAACCAAAAACTAACAAACAACACACCTAAAAGTTAACAAATCAAAAATTTAACGACCTAAAAATATAGTGTCCAGTTAATATAATATATAGGATTTTTTTAATGATTCTATTAAAAATTATAAGGGACGTTGAGCTCGCTCGCTTCGCTCGCTCGCCGCCTCGCGCCTTCGGCACTCGTTTTTAAGACACTTCACTGGAGCTTTATGCATTCAAGCTAGTAGGCGCTCGCTCTCTCGCTTCGCTCGTTCGCGAGCCACACAAAACATGAGGGTCGCGCTTCGCACGACCCTCATGTCTTGCCAACACTATCGGCCTGCGGCCTTCTCATCCTCTAAATATCGTTCATCAAATTAAAACACTAGTTTTAAAAACATATAAAAAGTGCTTTTTAAAATCATTTCTTTTTTAATTTTTTTTTTAAATAATTTCTTTATTAATTTTTTTCAAATAATTTATTTTTCTAATTTTTTTTCAAACAATATATTTTTTGCTATTTTCATATATCTCTTATACTATTTTAATACATCTCTTTTACTATTTTAATACATCTCTTTTACTATTTTAATACATCTCTTTTACTATTTTAATACATCTCTTTTACTATTTTAAAACATCTGTTTCGATCTAAATTTATACGAAAATCTAAAATGTATTCAACTAAAAATATAATACAATTATTCTTATTTTTTTTTCTCTTTAAAGTTTTAACATTATTTTATATTCAAAGTAATAGGCGGTCACTCACTCGCTTCGCTCGTTCGCGAGCCACACAAAACATGATCGGCTCGAATTAACGTCAAATAATATGCACCAAATTAAGACATTTATTTTTAAAAAGTATAAAATGTAATGAATGCTGAGTTGAAAATAAAATTTCTGGTACTTTCTTGACTGATTTATTTAATAGTTCGTAAGGCTACCGGTTTCGCCGCATGAATTGCGGCTTCTTCAGGCCTCTAAAATGGTTAACATTATGCAATGAGTTAGTAAATTAATAATTCACATATTAATCTTATTCAATTATTACAGAAGTTATAGCTTAAACTTACTTGTAGTCAGAGTTTAGTTATATGTCATTTTTAAATTTGTTCTGCGAGTCATCACTACCTGTTACCACTGTTAAACTACGAACTATTAAATAAATCAGTCAAGAAAGTAACAGAAATTTTATTTTCAACTCAACATTCATTGTAATCATCTTGAGCTGGGGAATTATACATTTCGACAAATATAAAATGTAACATTTTTCTTTTTTTAAATAATTTATTATTCAAAAAAATTATTCTTCGAATGATTTATATTGTAATATTATATATATATATATATATTTTGATATTGTAATACATCTATTTTTCTATTTTGATATATTTCTTTTTCTGTTTTAATATACTCCCTGTGTCCAAAAATTAGAAATACGATGAATACTAGTATATACAAAATACTATAGTATATACAAATGTGTTTCTAAAATGGGACAGGAATAGTATTTCTTTTGCAGTCGTATATATTCTTTTTCTATTTCAATTCCTCAAAAAAATGTAGGTACATATTTTAATAAATATTATAATCTACAAAATAATCGAAATACGGTGTAATAATATCAATAATAATAATAATACAAATAACCAGAATTGCATAGAATTGCCATATAAAAAATCTAACTGAGAATATTACATCAATTAATGTGCACCTTACTACAAACGTTTGATTTTATTTTTTGTAGTTTTTTTAGAATTTTTTTGAACTATTTTCTTAACTAATTTTTTAACTAATTTCTTAATTTAACATACTGTAGTTGTTATTTTCTATTTATATTGTAATCACGCTGAAATGGATTAAACATCAATTTGTTACATAAAACAACATTATTAAATTAAACAGCTACTTTATAATACAATTGTTCTTACTTTTTCTCTTTAAAGTTTAAACATTATTTTATATTCAACTTAGTAGGCGCTCGCTCACTCGCTTCGCCCGTTCGCGAGCCACTCAAGACCCTCATGTCTTGCCAACACGTTCGGTCTGTGGCCTTCTGATACTCTAAATAATGATCATTAAATGAAGACACTAATTTTTAAAAAGTGTAAAATGTAACTTTTTTCAAATAATTTATTTTTCAAATAATATTTTTTTCTAACAATATCTTTTTCAATTGTTTTTTTTTTCTAAATTAGTTATTTTTCAAATTTTTTTTTCAAATAATTTATTTAAATGAATTTTTAGAAGGATATTGTGATTTTAATTATAAAAAAGTATAATTTTATGTTTAGTTGATAGAGCATACAAATTAAGCAATAATGAATTTCAAAATAACGCAATTAAAAAAGTTAAAAATGCTTTAACAAAAAATGATTACCCAGAATATTTAATTAATAAAATTATATCTCTGACAAAACATTGTAAAGAAAATACACATACTTTTGAATTTGATAATGTTAAAATTTTAGAAAAAGAAAATATTTGGTACAAAAGAAGAATTTTAGAATCTTTAAATATTAAACATGAAAAATTTTCATTTTAAACAGGATACAAATAACATTAACAGAATTTATAACCAAATTATTAAAAATACTAAATAACCTTCATATTCTTATTTTTATTATTTTACGTGAAACGTTGAGATAGAAATGTAAATACACATTTTTTTGAGACCTTATACCCATTATTATAAGTATTTGATAATTAATAATAGTTGACAATGGTGGACACTTAATTTGGAACAGGCTGTATAGTAAAGTGTAATATGTATATGTTATATTTATACGCAGATGGTGTGGTTTAATATGGCTGAGTTGTAGCCCGGAATAAATCTCCAGCACGTGAAATTGAGTGTTGTTAAAAAGCAACTTAACTCGTCTTTGCTCAGCTCGGCTCGGCTCAGTTCTGGGAGCTCCGGGTCGACTCCTGACTCCTGACTCCTGAGTCCTGAGTCCGGATGGCAACAGATGGAGAGGAAGATCCGGTGTCTGGAGGCGGCCGGGCGCATTACCTCCGAACTGAATAAATATTTACGGGATAGCGTATCACATGCAGCTTGTGCTTTATGCTCGCAGAAAGGCGCAGATGAAGACGTTTTGCCCGCAAATTGGTAAATAAGACCTATTCAGCGGTTCTTTCGTCATCGTGGCTTATTCGCCGTCGTGGCCTATTCACCTTCGTGGCTGGCTTATTCTTTATAGAGATATATTCGGTATCGTGGTTTATTCGCTATCGTGGCTTATTCGCTATTGTGGCATATTCGCTATGGTGGTTTATTCGCCATCGTGGCTCGTTCGCATATGAAAAGACGGGTCGAGCATTAAATAATGATCATGCTCATCCCAGATGCTGTCTCGTCACGAAGTCTTTCGAAAACGTTCAACCTCATAATTTCATCTGTTGGCGTGTGCGAAATCTGCTCTTCTAATTAGCTCTTTCTGTGACGACGGCTTTAGTGACTCAGACTGCGAAATGACATCGACTTCAAATGGGAACCTTGTGCACATATTTTTTATTATCTTTTTTTTCGTAAATGTGCTCGGGCAAAAATTTGCTGCAATAATCGGTGGTCAGTTTGCTAGTCGCCAAACGAGACAAAATGTGTATGCATTTACCATACGAACATGTTCGTGTACATGAATGTACAGAGGAGGTATTTGTATAATGCTATTGCAAATTTACTCTGCATCGTTGTGGATTTTCTAAGAATCTTCCATGTCTCTTCCAACAATCAGAATGTAGTCGATCGATATATAGACTCGTATATAGACAGATAGTAATAGCACATATACGTGGTAATACGTAGATAGATCGAGGTATAGTATGTATAAGTATACCTATAACCCTTGATTATAAGATGCATCTATTTATTACGTTTACTCTTGTTAATTATTTTAAAATGTCAATAATAATTAGTGTTGAAATGTATTTTGAAGAAAATTGACTGGATACAGACATCAATTACTCATTTTAAATATGTACATAATTTCTTATATCAAGTAGAGTTTGATTTATTATAACTTGTGCACATAGACTTCATCAATCAATTAGGTATATTACCTAATTAAATACTGATAAAATATTAATAAATTATATATATTATAATTATAAAAGGTTTATGTAAGAAGTCATAAACTTTACGTTAATGAACCTTAGGGTCTAATAAATATTCTTTTTACATTTATTTGAAATATATTTTTTATACAATTCTTAGTAATAAAAATTAATAATATGGTAAATATAAAGTTAAAAGATCGTTTTCATTTAAACAGAACGAAAAAATGAAAAAAAAAATAATAAAGAGCGCCATCGGAATTAAATTTCACTAAGGACTTTTTAATGGTGGCCATGAGGCACAGGAAAGAAAAAATTGAGCTCGTAAATCTTGCATCAGTCTTCTCAAGCTCGCGTCAGATGCATAAGAAAGCTTGCGTCGATATTTGGGGAAAATAATAAAATAAAGAAAGGTTTTGTATAACATGCAAACAAGTATGCACCAAGTTGTGTAGAGAGAGCTTTCGGATGAAAAACTACAACTTTCCAATGCAGCCGAGCTGCGACTGGAATAATCTAAACTTAGGTAAAGCTTTTCTCGCGAATACAGCCTGTATAATGCATAAATCGGCTGAGAAGAACTTCAGCTAGGAAATGTGTTTTACGTCAGGTTTGCACGATCACTGCGGGAATATTTGATGGGTAATATGTGGTAATATTGCATATTGGTAGTGTTATTGCTCTTCCTCTTATTCCATTACTTTTTCTCCATTACTTTTACTCCATTACTTTTACTCTATTATTTTTACTCTATTACTTTTACCCTATTACTTTTACTCTATTACTTTTACTCCATCACTTTTGCTCTATTACTCTTCTCCATTACTTTTCTCTATTGCTTTTGATACGAAACTTCATTTTATCGGTTCATACCGTTATATAACTAAATTAAACCTTCATTTCTCGATTACAAAGAAAGAAATAAATATTTACCAAGAGAAATTTCATTTTATAAATAGCAGGCGGTCTTGACTCGGTTGCAGCGCTCCTCTTCGGGGAACACTGAAACTTCTAGTAATATTGAAAATTTTAATTTTTCATGAATTGAAAATTGGTTTCTCTCTTTTTCCCACATGAGCACACATTACGTCTATAACTGTGCAGTTCTATTAAAAATAAGGAAAACACATGTAAAATTACATAAAATAACTCTTCCTTACATAATTTAATGTTAAAAGTACACATATTTTGAATATTTACACGATCAATTAATAAAAATAATACATTACGTAATCATGTCATAATAAAGCGAATTGCATCAGACGCTGGGATTTAGACAACTACCTAACGTCACAATCTTAAACTGACAGCTGCGCTCTTGCGTCTGTCACTTGAATTATGAAACATTGAGGTTATAACCATTTTAACAATTTTCCCTATAAAATGGCTTTAAGAAGAAGTATTTCCGCATTTACCTCTGCTATTAAGCAAATAGAACGAAGTAAATTCACGGGATTTCCCACACAAAAGGTATTATTCCAGCAAAATGTCCTCAGACACAATTTGGTAACTTGTGTACAGGTTAGGAATTTCATCCAAGATGCCAGTAAAACTGATATTCCAGATGATGGAAGAATACGAGTTTACTATGGAATACTCACACCACAAATTAGGGCCGTTAAGGTTAGTTTTTCATAGTTTCCGAAGGAT
This sequence comes from Quadriops clusia, assembly GCA_033557875.1. NCBI lineage: Eukaryota > Metazoa > Arthropoda > Insecta > Coleoptera > Hydrophilidae > Quadriops > Quadriops clusia. The sequence continues at coordinate 2,133 of JAWQRP010004668.1, read as the reverse complement.
TTCGATTGATTTTTTGAATTATTTTAGTGGTTCTCGTTAACGTCGAGCATGATAGGCATTATAGCGCAGCCGTTCGTTTACAAAGAACTGGTGGCGATGCAGAACGTTCCTTTATTGGTTATCGGCTGTACTTTTGTGGGATTTTTTACATTTATTACGCCTTTCTTGTTGCATTATATTACGAAGAAGTATGTAACGCATTTGGATTACAAAGCCGAGAGCGATACGTATATCGCTTCGACTGTTAATTTCTTTTGTATGTTAAAGGAGGTAAGTCACTTTTATGTTGTTGATACTCTAATAAGTTAGTATTTAAATAATAATTAACTATAAAAGAAATTTAATCTTTACAAATGTACAGGTAGTGTAATATTAAATGTCATGAATTTGCTTTCGCGCATTGCACAGGGTCAGAGCATTCACAGTCTATCATAGACTGTGTGTTTTGGGCATTTGGGAACGGTATTGTACGTTGAGACGTCCGTCAAGACAGATGTATTCATTATTTTATCAATAAACATTTACGTTTTTTGTTAATTAATTATAAATTTATTTCAAATCATATAAACAAATATTACGGCCTATTAAATATTCACAATATCTAATATACTTTGTCATATTTATTTATATATGTATTGTACAGTCTTAATGAAAACATCATTGTTTAAAACAATATATAATTTACTAAAAACTCAAACAATGAAAGTTGAATAAAATTTTTTTTTTGTATGTTAATGGTATTTTAAGGTCTAATAAAAAAAAAGAATTCATTGTTTCATTCTTTTTCTTTTTATTTTAAATAGTCGACGTTTCGCTATACTTTGCAAGCTTCTTCTGGACTTTTTTTTATTATCTATAATACAGACAAGGCATATCAGGCATGTAATTAATCTCAAGAAAACCAAAAACTAACACCCTCACAATACTAAATACTTACATCTATAATATCACAATCACAAAACATTTTAAAATTTCACTTTTCTTTTTCTTTTAATCTTTTTTTTACATTTCAACACTTAACAATACAATGTTTCGTCATTTTTAATTTCTGCTAAAGTTAACCAATTCTACAGTTCCAACTCGTAAATTATACACATAGCGTTAAACTCATATTGTGTGTCTCCATCTTGTGCTTCCCTCAAACATTCAACAACCTATTTATTGCGTATACAAATTCACAAATAATGTATTCCATATCTAATCTTTGTTATTATTTGTTTCATACTTATTTAAATCAGCTCACAATTTAAAGAACAATATATGGTATTTCATTTACGTTACAATTTTATTATCCTGTTATAAATTTTATTAATATTATTTGTATCTCCTTTGAAATTTATGGAATTTTGATTTTTCTTAATATATAAAGATTAATATATTTTTCTTTTGTACCAATTACTTTCTTTCTTGAGAATTTCTACATTTTCAAAGTCGAACTGATGCTCTTTGTCAATTGCATGTTGGCTTAACGCAGTTCAATTTTCTAAATTTTTGTTTTTGCATGTATTTTTATGTTCTTTAATGCGGTTATCGAGATATTGTTTCGTTTCACCTATATATTTTGAATCACATTGTGTGCAATTAATATCATAAATCAAATTTGATTGTTTTAGTTTATCGTCTATGTCTTTGGTTGTTGTGAATAAATTTCTTGTGGTATTTTGGTTTTTGCTTACTACATTTATGTTATATTTCTTCAATCTATATCTTAAATTCTCTGTTAAATTTCTTACATATGGCAAAATTACATAATAATTTTCTTGATTTGAACCCGTTTAGTTGTTTTACTAATATAATGATATAAGTAGATCGTACTTCAACTATTTATTATGTTAAATGCACAACCGGTTTCGGGTTATTTACCCATCTTCAGGTGCTTACTACAAAAACATGAATTATTAAATAAATGTAGAAATAAAGTATTACTTATTGTTACTTACAATATTAATTATATATGAAAAATATTAAAAATATGTAATTAAATTATTGATGTAAATAACGGAGTATATTCAATTAGCAATTGTTCGTTTAAACAGTGGATATGTTGTTTTTTTAAACGATGAATTTCCATTGCTTCTAATAAACTGAGTTTAGCTCCTTTATTTTGTTGGTGAAGGAGTTCTGTTGTATTTT
>JAWQRP010004667.1:0-11594 GCA_033557875.1 Quadriops clusia | reverse complement strand
AAAAAAACCAAGAAGTGTCTTGATTACCTCCTAAAAATTTATAATTATTAAAAATAAGGAGTAAGACTAATATTAAATTTATTTCAATTACAATAAATCTCAAATTCATAAATATGAAAATATCCCTATTACTATTATGTTCTTCTGTTCGCTACTATATACGTTACTGCTGCATAAATTTTTAGCGAACATGTATATGTCGAAATCATAAGATTAAATATCTATGTAGGATAAAATGTACGTGTATATGGTAATATGTACACGTGTACATGGTCAGATGTACATGTGCACATGGAAATAAGTATACGTGTACATGGTATTAAATATATGTGTACATGGCTGTCCGTGATTTTTCACGGGCATTAACTAGTTGTATACATAAATGTTGTTAGAAAAAATACTAAGAATAGCGCTGCCACACTTGTGATCATTATTTTGATTAAATTCCTACGTACTTCGTTCATTCTATTTAAATTGCAATTTATATTTTGCAGCACAAAGTTTGCTAAAAGAACGTCTGATATTTCATAAAATTAATAAATAAAAACTAATACAGTAGAGCATAGATTTTTCGATCGTCGATTACTTGTAACGTCCCTTATCCGAACGTAATTTTCTATTAAGAAACTATAGGTTTGAAAATAAGCTAAAGAAACCTGAGGATATTAAGACACTAAAGGTTTAAAAATAAACTAAAAAAATATGGAGTGGTCTCCACTCGACTTTTTCGTATGTTTGTAAGGTGTACTGGATAAGATAAGACAGATTCACACAAGGATTCAGGACGATATTTGGCTAATTTTGATATTATATCAACACATTTTTAAGAAATATAAAAAAACTACTTCCGGTTGCGAAATGGAGGTAAAATAAAAAATAATTTATAAACTCAAGTGACTAATCCTAGGTAAATCTTAAGAGCGTTCGATAGCACGAAAGTCGCCTAGTTTTCACTTTCGAAACTCGAGTGCTTCTAGGCATTTTGACAATTTTACAAAGCACAAACAATTTACGATGTTACAAGTTGTTCTTTTAGTTCATTCATAAATCATACTCACGTAGAGGGCAATAGTAACGTACACATTACTATTAAAGGTTTTTCTAATTCTACGGCTAAAATATTGACAATATTTGAAAATTACACTAACATTTTTTCTTCATACTTACATAATAAAGGCCGACACTAGGACACTTGGCTTTTAAAATCCAAGGAGCATACCCAATTTCTAACTTTTAAAAGTATATGCCTACTGCTGATTTTCTTTTTATTAAAAATCGGATTTTTTTCTTTGGGTAGATTGTCGGTACCTAGCCTGTTTTAAAATTTATTATTATTTAAATAAAATAATGTTTTTCATTATATTAGAATAACTCGTCGCGCCGACTATCTATACCTAAATAAAAAAATCAATAATGTAAATATGAATTTGTTGTGATATTTATAAGAAACTTAAGAAATGAAAAGTTAACTTTTGCTTTGCAATACAAAGAGGTGCGGCCAATTACATGAAAGTCAACATTGCTCTTGGTGTTTAAAGGTAGACGACAATTTCTTGATGACTACATCTTCAGAATAATGGATTTACAAAGCTAATCATGAAAATCAACTTAACTTAATACATATAAAATTTCCAAAACGTACTTATTTCCAAGAAAATATATAGTTATATGTAAATATATAAATATTTATATATTGTTTATGAGTAAACTGCTAGGGTTTTTCTTTAATATACAGCCTTTAATATAACTATAGTTTTATAGGTTTTTCAAATTATTAATATCTAATCTCTACTACTCAATGTTTTTACCTCGTTTTGATACCTTTAATCTATTTACTGATATTAAACAAATATGTAATTTTACAAAACTACGTAAACTTACACACCTTGTGTGTGTTGGCTAACTATCGTATTTTGTGGTATTTGGATTTCCATGAATCTGTTGTAAAATACTTTCCTTGAAAATGTTTGTAGACGGTTATGTCTCAAATTTCAGTGAAAATCTCCGATTTTCCTTTGTGTCAGATTAATGTTTTTACACAAAGACAGAACGAACTCAAACTGAGATAGAACTGACGAAATTACAAGACTGTCTAAAGTCTCCTTTACAATGAAAAAAACTAAAGTAAAAAATGCTTTTTGGTCGAAACAAATTGAAGAAAGTATTTTAAAAAAATTGCCGTATTACAGGAATAACTCCATGCGAGGCACAAAAATTATATAGAAAACTTCCGTTGCACCAAGTCTTTAATAGTATTTATTACAATAATGAAAGAAAAAGGACGGCGGGAATGCACGAGCAAAAAAGGAGCAGCATCTAAGTAGGCACTTAAAAGCCACGTCATAAAACTAAACATAAAATAATTAGCGTAATTTTCTACAGATGTTTGTTTAGCGGATTTTTATTGATGCAATTAAAAACTAAACGAGCTGCTGGCAGACTGTGAGAAAAACCACCTTAGGAAACTTCCCATACTGTCACGAACCTAGCCATTTTCTTGAAATTAATTAAGTTTACCAAGTTACATTACAATTAGTTAATTCCAAATTGTATCTATAGTTCTTTAAAGTTGGGTAAATCTGAAAATGACTAGTCGTGGGGAAATCTATTAGATAAATTGAAGAGTTCATAAGTGTAATAAATACATTATTTGTTAAGTTAACATTTGTGCAAGTTAATGTACAAGTGAATAATAATATATCTAATTATAATAATGAGGAACAAATAAATAATTATTGTAAATTGGACAAACTATGCGTGCACAAATAGGTAGTAATAGACCTAGTAAAGCAAATAAATGGATGGACTTTCTCTAAATGCTGACTAGTTGCATTGATAGCATCTTCGCCTCCCAGCAAATAATGCTCGTAATGACAGGCCATTCCTATGGGAGAGGAAATGTTGAAGAATGCAAAACACTAAAAATCTTAACAATTTATTGCGACATTATAATACAACTTTCTTCTTTGCGTCCAATGGTGATGGCTGGCGTCTCTCGAATTTTTGCCCGAATTGCTGAAATATCTCCGGCCATGTCAGTGTGACATTTTCGTTTACTTCTCCTGGCTAATTGGATGCCGAAGTTAATGATATCAAATTCCTTTGCTATCACAAGTTGCATTCAACAGGAAACGGTATCGGGTCGATCTTAATACCGCATGCTGCAATAATAGGGCTTATAAGAACTTTTACCACAATAATTGTGGCAAAATTAATTATTAATTGTTGCACTTTTTATTTCTATGCTTAGGTACTCTTATGATTGGTACATTAATAGTCTTACCTAAGTATATTAAAGGATAAGCAAATATATAATCTTTGTGTTAAATATGAAAAAAACCCTATGGTGTTGTTAGATATCAATTATAAGCAGTCAGACTGAAAATTTATTGAAAGTTATAAATCGGCGCGAATAATTGAAAGTAGTAACCCTGAAAATGTAGCCGTACACATGTGCAAGCAGTAAGTATTAAATCATAAGGAGGGTATTTTTAACGGTCGCAACGTGAATTTCAATTATTTCAAGGGAATAAGTCGCTTGTAGGAGTATCAATAGAGTATTGCTTAATTTCAATTAAACATTCCGCATACTGACAAAGCAGTTTTAATGGTGGCGGCAACAAAAATGGGCTTCCCTCGCGGCGAGACCTTTCCGTTGATATTCCAGGGCGAGAGTTCTACAGAATGGTTGCATTGAACATGTTACGTTTTGACAATGTGCAATTATTCTGTTATTGCGAATAATTGAACTTCGAGGTGTTGCGCACCGTATAATTAGAAATTGTAGTTCCGATACCTTCGCTGAAAAAAATCCTTCAAGGATATGTACTAGTGTGCTACCTCAGCGAGCGAGGCAGCTGTGTTAGAGGATAAATATTTGCTCGTACGTTAAGTTTTATTATTCTAGGCGATGTGCGCCTTTTCGAAAGTGTCCACGGGAATATTTAGTTTTAATTGTAATGCCTAGCAGCGAGTGCACACTTCTAGTAGGTATGTTTCACGTTACTCGACACTGAATTCATTATGGTATTGAGTTGTTTCTCTATTTTGAATTGTTGTTAGTACGTACGCTGTAAGTGATGGGCATGGGCGCCTGCCTTCTAGATGTTTCTCAGGGGATAAAATAAACTCTGGATATTTGAGCTGCATAAATGAAGAGGCTTCGAGGACACTGAAGTGACAGCAGCTTCGTTTGCGTCACTTGGTTTTGTTTTTGTTTCGTAGGTAAACGGCGGTAGGAATTTTTTCTCCAATTCTTTATACATCTACCTACGTACTACTATCTTCGCTTTTACCTCTTCGAGGCTCCCATGATAATTATTATATACATTTTTAACGACTAAATTTTGTACATCTACGCTGTGTGGTCTCGTACTCTCACACAGATATTGGTGAGAGTTATTAATTTTAATGTGTCAATTAACCCCGTTGCAGCTGAATTCGAGCACCGCTTCCTCAATTAGCGTGCCAATCTAGGCATTTATCGACCACGTTGGTGTATACGTGTTTTAACAACTGTTAATTATGTAGTGACATGGAGCCTGTGAAAACAAAATATTATATTTGGAACGTATAGATGTGCAACATTAACTCGAGGCAGGAACATTTTCTATTACATATGTACATACAACTAAATAGTAATTAATTTTCATTTCTTGTCTTCACTGCTATTATGCTAATGCCAAGTGAATCACTGCACCGACGAGTGCAAAGTACACGCCAAAAAAAAATCATCAGACGTTGATCTAAAAAGGAAGCTATCACACTACATATACAGCGCAGGCCAGATGTACATGTGTAGAATTCTATTAGTTATGCATTAATTTTGATGAATGCGATAGAAAACGCACACGGATTGCTTACTAAGGATCTAGCACGTTTCCTGCAATTCCGAACAATAGAAATCGTAAAACAAAAGAGAGCCGGCTGCCACGGCAACGAACCCTTCCGAAAGGGCATTACATTATTTTTTTCTCATATTTTTTTCATTAGCGTTGTTTTTTCTCTCCTGCTCAGGCAAAGAAGCCGGGGGGTGATCCTTTGTTGCTTTGAGTTGTACTATGCATTCCAAGGGGAAGTTTCAAACGATTTCACAATAATAATTTTTAATTTTCTTAATAATCTAACGCACTAAAATTAATGTACAGGATTATGTCGAACGTGCAATATACATATGTACTTATTTATATCACTTGAGAGGCTAAAAGCTTCGTTTTAGATCCTAAATTCTTGTTCATACACACTTGCAGCATATGTTGCGTAAGGGCTCAGGAAATCCAGATAATACTTTCGAAACAATTTTTAAAGTTTTTTCGAGCGTGTAACACAAACAAGTGGGTAGAAAAGGAGAACGAGCGAGTTGATTGGTAGATGAGCTTAGATAGTGAAGCAGCTGCATACAAGATGACGGGTTACATACGATGGCTCAGCTCACAAACTGTGAGTACGCTATCAGATTAAAGCGACAAAAAACAGCGAAAAAAGTGCACGACAGTTGTACGCGCAATTTAATATGGTGGCCATAATTTAATATCAAAAATTAATGCCTGAAGGATGTGACTGCAAAGCCAATTGTCCTCACCCTTGGATACGACGATGGGTGGAGGTGTCCGTAAACCTCCCTTTTCACGCTAGGGACTTAGCATTAAAAACTCGGGCAAAAAAAACCTGAAAAAAGTTACAACAAAAAAGTTACACATTAAATAGCCTTATGTTATGCAGTTAGCTGCACTATGGGGTACCAACCTCCTTCACTCGTACGCACGTAACATATCGCATTTCATGAATTGAATTTAAATTGAAACTTAAACATGAAATGAAATAAAAATCTTTCCCCCTCCGATTTCTATTCTATTATTATGAAGATTTTCCTTTAAATAAAGATAATACTCACTATATGTTCATATCAACAGGAATTTCCCTCATCCTTGCATTAAAACTTTTTAATATTCCCCCAAATTCCTAATTGCGAGAAAATTCCCCTTACAGATAAAAACTTTATAATTGAGTATGCAACAAATTTAAACATTAGCGAAGTTAGCCGTAAACAAAAGTTCCAAAGCAAACTCCCTAAAAGAACTCAGTGCGCTTACAACAGCAATCCAAGCCTAATTTACCTTGGACACCACTGTTTCCCAACAATCGCACTTACCATAACAAAGGCATCCTTATGTCATTGGTAAACACACAGACTATTATGATTTACTGATCAAATACAGTTGGAGCGGCGGCGTGGGCGACAGTTTTGAAAAACGCCATCAAGGGCCCCAAGTGACGCAAATCAAATATGCCTTTTGAATTCTCGTCGCAATATTAATTACGGTCTTAATTTAATTATAAGCCAACTATGCCTGGCTACGTGCAAACAAATTAATTCTGAATGACTCTCCTAACTTTGATGGTGGTTTAGCACTACATATATTACCTAGGATGGAAGCCAATGTGTTGTTTTCCTTGTAAATAACCCGGGACGACGTTCTGTATCGGTTACTGTTACTTACACAACGAGTAATTACTTTGACTTGTGAAGATAGCGAAGAAAATTGCAATTTTGCTCTGAAAGGACGGTAGGTACAACTAAACTCTTTAAACTATAGACACCGCCTCGATGCATAATCCCCCCACCAGTAAATCTGCCACAATGCAGTATGGTTCAGAGAGACTATTAGGTTCTTAGTAGACCGTGTGGACATTGCTGTGTTGTGGCATCATCAACACTTCTGAAGTAAGCACGCTATTCACCCTCGAGCCCCTCTCAAATCCACCGTTCGCTTGTTTTTAATAAGCCCCTTCAGAATTACAGTATCTACATATAATTACATGATATATACAGAAATATAAATGGCGCTAATAAATAAATACATTGTATTGTTATTGCTTTTTTTTAATTTCTTCTTATTTTATTGTATATTCTATGAATTTATGAATTGATTTCTAAATTGTTAGGCCTGAAGATGCCCGAAAGTCAGGGCGAAAGCTAGCCTGTTCAACAATAAAAAACAAATTACGTATGAAACCTTAATAACGTTGTTTCGCTCATTGGAGTCCATTTAGCCCTTTATAAAAATGTAGCCTAAAAATTGTTATTGTATTAGAATATATGAATCATTACATAGGCATATGTATTAAAATAGAAAACAAACGAATAAATTTTAAAATAGACATCAACAAAATGAATGGAATATACAATAAAATAATTAAATAAAAAGAAATTAAAAAACAATAACAATATAATTTATTTATTTAAGGCGTCATTTATATTTCTGTACGAATCATGTAATTATATATAAATAATGAAATTCTGAGAGGAGAGAAAACTTAAGAGACATTTTTACTATATAGAATGGCATCGCACCACAAGACCAACCGCACTCTATCTCTTTCTCTCGCTCTGAGCGCTTCTTCTTCCTCCTAACCAAGAAAGGCACTTTCAAAGGAACGCTCATACGGCCATTCATTGCACTTATGATTTTTAGCTTCATAGGCTGATTATGACTGACGCTCATCTTTTAAAAGGACAGGGACACACGGAAAACATTTTTTGATCGACTTGAGTCGGTTTTGTCTTATCCAGTACACCTTAGAAATATACAACAAAGTCGAGTGGAGACCACTCCATATTTTTAATAACTACAGTAAACACGCATACATATTTAACAAAATTGTTAAAAAAAGACTACTTCCGGTTGAGGGATTAAACTGAAATTTGATATCTGTGACTTTTTCGTTATTTCTAAAGATATTATAAAATTTGAAAGAAATCCCTTAAAGCAAAATGGCACTTTACTTGAAAGAGTTACATTTTCGCTTCAGGTAAACTACCACTTCCGGTTGGACAATTCTGTTAAAATTTGATATCTGAGAGTTTTTCGTTATTTCTAAAGCTAGTACAAAATTTGAAAGAAATACCTTAAAGCAAAATGGCACTTTACTTGAAAAAGTTCCATTTTACATGAAAGTTTCTCTCTACTTTTTCAGTAAACTGCCACTTCCGGTTTCCCGAATAAACCCAAGACTTGATACCCGTTTCGTTATTAGCGAAAATGCCTACATACCAAATTTCATTGATTTATCTCAAGTAGTTTTTGAGTTATCGTGTCATCATTTCCAAAAAAGTGCCACATAGTATATATATACCTACAAAATTGGATCTAGCAGAATAAACCGTTAAAAAGTGACCAAAGCCTTTTGATCTGAAATTAGACTAAAAAGAGACATTGTATGACAGGAGAGAAAACTGCAAAGTTTTAACCTCATATACCCCCTAAGGGGGTTGAAAATAAATAAATAAGTTTAGACTTTTTTTATTTTTTTACACCGTTTCTAAATGACAGATTAATTTGAGATTTTCCACAAGTAATCCTTTTATGTAGTGCCATGTGTGAAAAATTTGGGACCCCCTGGGGGCATTATTATTTACAAAAAAATGCATGTTTATTTTTTGAGCTTCTCGGAGGGTACCTAGCCGGTTCGGCACAATCACCAATTTTTAGTATAATGTGTGTTCATGGGTTAGTTATAACATATTAAAAATTAATCCAATTTGGAGTAGTGCAACAGGGTGAAAAAAAAATTAAACTCGTACTATGAACGAAATCAACACCTATAGCATGTTTTGACGAACATGAACAGGGGATGTTAGTTCCAAAATTTGTTTTTGGTTTTATGCAATTAAAATTCTGCACATCTTTATCAAAGATAAATTGAATATAACATCAACTAAAATAAATGATAATGGCAAAGAATATTTAAAACACAAAATATGAGATTGTTTACTAAAGTAGCGATGAATCACAAAGCCGTCTGATTCTCGCTAACGTACGTTCTTGCACAAGGCGAACACCTGTTGATGTGTAATAGAGAAAGAAAAGTATCCCACGTTCGTCTTTGATAAAAAAAGTGCAATAGATTTTAAAAAGAGCCACATTATTGAGAACTCGATGATAATTCAGAGCATCTAAAGCTCGGTTCACACATCACTTAGTTACAACACAATCGTGTTTCCAAAAATTATGAAATAGTAATAATAATAATGATAGTGATAGCGACAGGGACAGCGACAGAGACAATGATAATAATAATAAAAAAGTTGACCAGCAATAATAATGACTTTATTAATCTCCTACTTGATTATTACGGTCATTATTCGTTTTCACCAACGACCATGATGAAAATAGTCCCTTGAGATTAATCTCGCAGCAAAACCGCAACAAAATTCCCGTCGAAGAGAAATTTGTCGAAACACGATCTCCCGTATGATGTGCGAACCCACCTTTAGATTCCCAAATTCTCAATCGAGCTCTGGACGATGTGTTGGTTTTGACAATGGGTCGTACTTTTTTATCAAAGACCAACGTTTGAATAGTTTTCTTTGTCTATTACGCATCAACAGGGGTGCGCCTTGTGCAAGAACGTACGTTAGTGAGAATCGGACGACTTGTAATTCATCGCTACATTTGTAACAACGATAATTTGTAACAACGATAATTTGTAAACAATCGTATATTTCGGCTGCTTTTGTGTTATAAATATTCTTTGCCATTGTCAATTAAGTTATTCGATTTTTATTTAGTTTATCTTTGATAAAGACGTGCAGAATTTAATTGTATAAAACCAAAAAAAGTGTTTGAAACTAAAATATTCCTTGTTCATATTCGTCAAAGCATATTACATATAGGTATTTTTTTCCTAGTTTTAGTTATGTTCAAAGATAGACGATATTGGTATTATTTTGTTCGTAGATCAATTTATATCAGTAACTAGAAGTTAGAAGCTCAGTTTAAAAGGATATTGAAGTCTCTATGTTAAAAAATAAAATTGAACAAAAATGTCAAAGTGACATTTCGAAAATTGACAAATGACATATCATTGTATTCGTAATAATATGGAGATTGAGAATATTAACAAAAAAGTTGGGTTTCCCTATTTAAATCAGAGATTTCTTGTCATTTCCGGTCGAACCGGAAGTGATATGTAAGTGCTCTATAGTTAGAATAATCCGCCTTGGTGCGTACGATAAATTGAAAAAAAAATCATTGGCGTATCTCTACAAACAAAAGAAAATATAGGGGCGTACCACAATCGGAGACCACCCGGTATACAATAGATTTTATAAGTATAGATTAGCTCAACTTCGTTCAAGTAATTATTTTCAAATCATGCTTTTCGTGCAAAAGGAATCGAGAGAAGAATATTTTTAAGTGAAGAGTTTAGACAAGTACTTTGAAGAATTTGTTTATTTTCAACACTAGAAGGACACAAAACAGGATTGAAAAGGCAGCCTACAGAAGGAGCTAAGCGAACCATGCAAGAAACTACACCGGACAGATAAACAATATATTTGTTATTTAAATTACATACATAAATACATATCGGCAAGCGGCTTGCCAAATAGTCCTAAAAGGAAGTACGGACGGATTATAAATAAACAAATTATAACTAGCTATAGACAGTTTATCGGTAAAAGTAAGAAAAGAGTAGAAAGTAAACATCATTCCGCTACTCGCAGGCGCGAATCTGGTAGCATCTCGAGCCTCCTCTGGGGCCCGGCCGGGCCTTTTCTCTTCGTCTTTGGAGGCGGCTTCTTTACATGAAACACTTGGGGAACGTCGGGCTGCTTGGTTCTTCCTTAATGGTCACCACTGTAAAAGTAGCTGTGGGTCAGCGCTTGGCGAACTGAGAGAACCATTGTACTCACTATCTCCTGGTGGCCAGTAGGGAGGGTAGCGACTAGGCTCTTGGCGCATACTGCAAGGACTAAATGCCGTCGGGGGTGGGTATCCTTGCTGGGGATAGGCCGCGGGGGTCCCGCAGCTCGTGTAGCTCAATTGAGCCTGATTCAGCCAAGAGGTGGTGTCGTAGCGGGAGTAGGTGGGCGGATACGTTGTAGGAGAGAAAATGTTTCTCGTCAGGGGAAGGCCGTGCTGCCCCAAAGCGTCCCCGAAGAAAGCTTTGGGGTAGGGCTGCGCCGACCGATACGGCCGTTTCATCCTTCGCCGCCTCCTGTAGTTGCCGTTCTCGAACATGTCCTCGTACTGGGGGTCCAAGGTCCAGTAGTTACCTTTCCTCTCGCCGCCGCCTTCCCGAGGCACCTTGACGAAACACTCGTTCAGGGACAGGTTGTGCCTTATGGAGTTCTGCCAGCCCTTTTTGTTGCGTTCGAAATAGGGGAACTTCGTGGTGATGTAAGAGTAAATTTCAGAGAGCGTCGCCCGCTTCAGGTGGGAAGACTGGATGGCCATGGCGATTAGGGCCACGTAGGAATATGGAGGTTTGCTTTGTGTCGTTGAAGAGGAGGGTTGGGGAGACTGGCTGGAGCTGCTCGACGCGGGCGCTTCTTCTGTGGGGCTGTCCGAAGCTTGCGAGGCCGAGGAGAAGTTTGATAGGGGTGCCACTGGAAGGAAAACAATACGTTACACACGTTACAAATCATCACACAACTAACTATTCTATTCTATTCTTATTACTATTCTCTTAAGTGGCAGCTAGCTCAGCTGATTTTTACAAATGTAAACAGTACCCCCCTTACGTACGTATCTCACCCGCAAAGGACCCTGCCTTGAAGCGGAACTCTTCTAATGCATCGCTTTAAATGT
>JAWQRP010004666.1:0-11596 GCA_033557875.1 Quadriops clusia | reverse complement strand
TTAGACGACATCTACCAATACCATTTCGTGCCCGCTATGGCAATGTCGTTTCTATTATAGATTGCCTGGAAATAGAAATCGAGAAGCCTAGCAACTCTGTACACCAAGCATTAACATGGTCACAATATAAGGGTTGTAACACATTAAAGTACCTGATATCTTGTACGCCAGATGGGTTAGTAAATTTTATATCTGAAGGCTATGGGGGACGAGCATCTGATTTGGTGATTGTAGAAAATTGTGGATATTTATCCAAACTAAGTCGTGGTGATTCAATAATGGCAGACAGGGGTTTTAAGAATTTGTCTGAGAAGTTGCAAGAAAATAATTGTACATTAATTCGACCCCCTTCTGTAAGCACTTCTATCCGGAGTACAGCAGCCGAAGTAAAGTTATCGAAGCGCATTGCTGCACTACGGATTCATGTCGAAAGGGTGATTGGACGATTGAGGGAGTTTCAACTTCTATCAATGCACAGTCGAATTGACAATCATCTCATACCAATAATAGACAATGCCGTTATTATAACTTGTGGATTAATAAATCTACAAGATCACATTATAAAAATTCAAATTTAAATATAACTTTATTTGTTAACACACATATTGTACAAAGTAAATAGAACATTTTATTGTAAATATTTGTTGCATAAAATAGGAAATATACCATTTTTCCAAAATGTTTCGCATTTATTTATAAGTTCGTCACAATAATTTTGATTGTATTTCACTTTAATTATTTTGACATCTTCAGTTGTTTCATAGTTTTCATACGCAACACAAAAGAAGCCAAGTTTTTTGTTCGTCATATGCATCTGCATTTGTATTTGGGCCAGATATTTCGCATTTACCTCTTCTTTTAAAGTAAAATATTTTTTTCTCGTCTTTTCTGTAGCTGGGCACTTGATTTCAATCACGGCCAAATCTGTTACACCATCTGGAGATGCACCTATGGTGGGATGAAGCCTATCTAAATATAAGCCACAGTTTTTTATTTTTACATTCAGCTTTCTCTCCACAGTTTTTCGCACAGAAGCTTCTAATTTGCGACCCCTCTCCATGGCTGAACTGTCTTTAAGCTTATTGGCTCCTAAAATCTGCTCCACTAATACTCCATCCATGGTTTTACAGTGCATAACATCGTATGCCTTTGATGCAGTTATCCTGGCATATTTTAGTTCATGCCATAGTGGACAATTTGCTTGTTCCACAGTTTTCTTGGCAACTTCTCCGCAAACAGCATCAGTCATAAAATTATCACAAAATTTAAAAAATTCTTCGGCTGTAGAACCACCATTTCTTTCGGAAAACATTAATATCAACTGATGAATTGAAACATTTTCACAATTACTAAATGTCTTGTAATATTTTGTTATTTGTGTGTTGATATTGTTTCGTTCTAGACTATGGTCTATAACTGAGGCTAGAAATGTTCCATCTCCAGGTGGCAAATCTGGGCTAGGTCGTACACATAAGTCCTTCGCTTTAATAAATTTGAGGCCAGTTCCTACACTTCCAAGTTTTGATTTTTTCCAGTAGCATGCTGTAGATGTTGTAGGTAGTTCTTCACTTCTACGATGTAGCCACGTCAACAGGGCGATCCCATGTTTACATCCCCCTAATGAAGCTGGACAATCGCGGCATGCAACTGAAATAATCTCTTCTTCAGCTTCGTTGCACACAAATGTTACAGAGTACGCCTTCTTTCTAACGCTGTGTTCAGGAGTGACCTGTGCTTTTACTGTACACATGTTTCCTTCTCTCTTGAGTTGGACGTAGCCAATAGCATTGTCCCCATACGTTTGCCGGCCAGATCTACAAGTAAAGATATTAAATTGTAAGCTGTCATTTGACTCGAGCCTCTGATTTTCTCGTACACTACAATTTCTCAGGTTTCAAACACGTTGCGTTTATTATACATGCATAACATAACCTCTAAATCGCAAGTGCACATACATATTTCTGTATTGTCAGTTCATATTTACCTTATTACTTTGGATCCCTTTATTTCTGCACCAATAAAGTCAGGATTGTTTCCCAGAAACGAAAATAAACTAATGGAATCTACTTTTGGTAAATTGTCAGATTGCGCTTGAACATAACCTGCGTCCATCTTGTGCGCGTCTACGGTCGAAACAGAATATAAACTAAGTAAGCTTGGCGCACTATGAAGCGTGACGTCACTTTCCGTTTTCATTACCATTTAAAAATCGTGGTTTTCTAAATAACATTTCTGCCACTATTTAAACATTTATGACTTATTTTGCTGCTCTGATCAAGTCTTGTACCGTAATTTATCATATTATGATAATATTTTGCTTATAGAAATTTTATGCATGTTCCCCATTGAATGAACAGTAACATCAACAGCGTATACGTCTAGAATAGTAATCAGATTTTGTATAGTAACTTGAATCTCTATCGAATGTGAAGCACTTTAAATTTGGAGTAAGGTTAACTTGTATCGTATGGAGAGTTTTGGCAGATTAGCGGCGAACTTTTGATTTTGGATTGTTCCTTGTGCAAAATTAGACCGGAAATTTTTGTTTAATATTGCACTTGTTTCTCACAGCCTATCCAATTGGATATTATGTGGGATCTAACTGTGGCATCTAATTAAGGAATAAAACTTATTAAACGATTCATTGGTAACTGATGTTTTTATTTGATTAATATCATAATGTAGTTTTCCCAATTGTATATCAAAGGATTCTCTTTCAGGTACTTGGCCTACTTTTGGTCCAAACGTAACCGAAGAACAAGCCGAGCAAATAATAGTTTTAGCCGTCGATAGTGGGATAAATGTGTTCGACCTGTCTGAGGCGCACTCAGGTACGTCATTGCTCTAATTGTAAGATAAAATGTCTAACCTATAAATATTTGTTTTTCCCCCAGGAACTAGGGCTGAAGTGGAGCTTGGTAGGATCTTATCTCGAAGGGGATGGAAGCGAACGAGCTATATTGTCACGACAAAAATTTACTGGAGTACAAGGTAAGGGGCGGAAATACGTATAGAGAAGTGTAAGTTACAACTTAATAGAATATCAATTTACTGAGCTGCTGATGAAATGATATTTAAGGTGATGTGCACTAAATAAGGGTTACCTAAGGGAATGTCCCGAAAGTCGTGAAATATATTTTTGCCGCGTTATGAGAGTACATCATGGTAGATACTTTTGCATAACGATGGACTATCACCTTCTCCAAGAAACTCGATTAAATACGTACAGAAACTCACACTCATGTGCATGGGTTGTTAAATGGGTAACCTTCGAATGAATGCTCGGCGATTAGTTGATGCTGTGAACATTTCGAAAAGCTCGAAAGATTATGGAAAAGGGTCTATTGCGTGTGAAATGACACCGTATCTGCGAATATTCACCCCACTCAGTGTCTAGCGCATGGCTTCTCTGCGGAAAAAATTGCCATGTATCTAATTTACGCTTATTTGAAAAATAGTATCCTTTGTTATAAACTTTTTTAAGAAATAATTATTTCATGACTATTAGGACATACACTGTATATTAAATTAAATCACCGTTCCATTTAGCGGGGTCCTGTGCTATTTATTTATGATACATATTGTTGTGTGTCTAAGAACATCGAAAATCGCCTCTCGAAATATCGTAAATTAATAGGAATTGCATCAGCTTGCTCTGTCCGTAAATGCATATAAATTAGTCCTGACAATAAGTGCTTTCTGCATTTAATTTAATTAACTCATTTGCGTCTAAATTGCCTTCAGAAGTATGTTGTAATCTACGCAGAGGAAAAACAAAAGGATATTAATTCCGTTAGCCGGATTATTGCTATTTTTATCCTTATTGCAGAACAGTCTTAATTAAATTGTCTCGTTCTGATGTTTGCCCTTCCCTTTCAGGTCAGAGGAAAGAGGATTATCGAGAAAACATATCATTGAAAGTGTGAAAGCTAGTTTGCTTCGTCTTCAACTTTCCTATATTGATGTTGTTATCGTCCATAAAGCCGATCCAATGTGTCCAATGGAAGGTGAGGACACTGCGGAAGAATGCACTTGCAATTTTATATTTTTTTACTCAATTTGCTAATTTCCAGAAGTTGTTCGAGCAATGCATTACGTTATTTCTCAAGGCTGGGCCATGTACTGGGGCACTGCGAGGTGGAGTCCTGTCGAAGTTATGGAGGCTTATACGAATTGCAGACAATTCAATTGTGTCACTCCTATTGTTGAACAGACTGAATACCATATGTTCTGTAGGGAAAAAACAGAGCTGTACATGCCGGAGCTTTATAATAAAATTGGCGTCGGTACGTGATCAAAATCAATAAACAGCTATAGGAACCTATAAATAAGTCATAAATGCCTTTGTTTCTTTAGGCCTAATGGCGTGGTCTCCTATATCCATGGGGATGTCTCAAGGTAAAGAGGATGGAGGAATTCAATGGTTTTCTAGGGCAAGCTTTAGGAATAAATACAGCTCTTTCTCTTGGACAGAGGATGAAACTGCAGCTGCCAACAAAGAGGTAAGTCAACTAACCCAGTCCTTCTTATCTCAATATCATTTCGTTTATGATTGCTTTCTGTTTACCAGAGTTATGCCTGGATGAAGGATAGGATTCAACCAGAGGAATCAAGAAGACAAGCAGAAAGAATTAGAGAACTTAATGCCTTGGCTGAACGACTTGGGTGTACGTTGCCGCAATTGGCTGTGGCTTGGTGCTTGAAGAACGAATCGGTTCAATGCTTGCTATTAGGAGCCAATTCCGTCGATCAGCTGTATGACAGCATCCAATCCTTACAAGTAAGCTCTTTAATTCAAATTAAAGTTTAGTAAGTGAATTTTCTAATTGTTTCAGTTGGTGCCGAAATTGAATACCAACATGATGGCTGAAATCGAGCGAATTCTGGAAAACAAGCCATCCCGACCCCCAATGGTTTCCACTTTGGCGCTTAGATGACAATCAATGTGCCCCCCTGGCTCCATCAGGTAACATATTCTTGGTTATCCTTTGTATTATACTATAAAATTGATCATTCTTATTTCACATCACATTTCGTCGTATGACTTTAAGAAGATATTTTATATAACATTTTTCTTTAAAATACGTACAATGAATTTGCTCTTCTGCACGTTTTTTTGGCGTTTTCGAGCGGGGAATGTTTTTAATCTCTTTTTCGCATATACTCATTATTATAAATGGCATTTGGTTCAGTATGCGAAAGAGAGAACTTGCAGATGCAAGATATTAGACACAGTTTATACCATTTTAGGTCGCCAGCGAGATCTAATACAATGAAAAAACGAAACAAAATTAGAGATATTAGCTCGCTGGAAATGCAGAAGATGCAATTGGCTCGAGCGGGACTTGGTGACTGGAGGTGAACATCGATTAGTAACTTTGCAATGTCAGGCTAAATTGCGCTAGAATAATATTTGTATGCTGCCATGTTGACGGTTGTGAGAGTTGGCTAGACTATATGGCTTCATATGATTCAGGCTGATTTAGTATTTCGAGTTTTTGTACAGGCAATGTTCCTCATAACATACGTGTGTATGTGTTCTTAACGATAATTGGCGAGATGAAACTGTTCGGATAAAAATATTTCCGCTTTTCTATTGATGACGAAACTAAATTGTCTCATTTATATTCTGAAACAATGCCTTCAAAATTGTCCCATTTTTTAATTAAAATATCGTATATGGATGGCTTGTTCTCTAATTACTTTATAAATATTTAGGAAACAAGCGCTCTAAACGTAGATTTCTCATTACATTCACTTTCTTCTGAACAAGTATGCAGTTTATTCGTTCGTAGGTACCTAGACAGTACATTGAATTTATTTGTAGACTGAAAGTAGAAATAGTAGTAAACTCTAAAAATTTTGAGTTATAGTTAAGTTTATATACAAAGCTCGATAGTTACAAATAATAAGGGAATGTATTTTCTTAAATTAAATAATAATACAAAGAAATTGCCCACTTCTTTAGGTATCGACATTTACAGTTATATTTTCGTACTGTACTCGTAGAATTGGCCTTTACTAAATAGGTACCTTTGGTATGTAGAAGGATTTAATAATTATTACATGAGTACTTTTTACCTAGATTCCCTTAGGGTTGGTTCTTGAACTTACTTAAATAAATTTAAAGGATTCATCTGAGTGATGTTGATATTTCAATTCTCTCTGTGTTTCAGTGGGGGCCAGGGTGGCACTAGCAACGCCGAGAGTCCAAAAGACGATGAGTACAGCAACACTGAAACGGAAGCTAAAGACTCTCAGAAGCTTCCGTTTTGCGAGATCCAGTGACAAAAGGTTACCGAGTTTGTAAAAACTCGACGCATAAAAACACCAGATGAGAAGCCAGTGAAAGAGAAAGTTAGGTGGTCGTACAGTCCGGACGAGGGTCCCAAATGCACTACCGAACCTTTCCTCGCTAAAAAGAAAGACAAGAAGTCTGCCGCCAGTCCCGTACAGGTATGAAACCAGGAGAAAATTAGAAAGGAATTTCTAATTTGATTGGTGATGACGACTGAACGGCAACCGTCGTTTATTGCTTATGCCTTTTGATGCGCCTGTAGGTGCCCTTTACGTCAAGGTGCTGGATTTGGGGCATACTCTACGGTTTTTTCGCACTATAGTTCGAAGCGTTTTTGATGCTTTTAGAGATCTTCACAAAATAAACTATAGGTAATGCAAAGTATATTATTAAAATATTAAAATCTTGTTTCTGAAACCACCGCAACGTATATAAAAATTAATCTTCGATCTACACCATTCAGCTTGTACAAAAATATGACTCTATCTTGTATCTTGGAAATTCTTTCAATTTTAGAAACTTTTCATATTAAACGTACTTTTATAAGTGCCTCTTTAAGGTAATAATGCTACTGCCCTTTTAAAATTACACGATAAGTAGATGCGTGTTCCAAATATCTTAAAAAATTACAATTTCTCATTTGCTGTGAAACCCTAAATTCCATTTAATTTTTATACGACGTTGTGGAATTTTAGATACTCTCATTAATAAGAAAACAAAGTAC
Organism: Quadriops clusia; assembly: GCA_033557875.1. Taxonomy (NCBI): domain Eukaryota; kingdom Metazoa; phylum Arthropoda; class Insecta; order Coleoptera; family Hydrophilidae; genus Quadriops; species Quadriops clusia. Next base: position 4,574 of record JAWQRP010004666.1, on the reverse strand, counting down.
CGTATATACTCGCGTAAGACGCCATCGATTATAAGGTGCACCCTTCATTTTCTGTAAGGTAAAAATCAAATTCCGCATTTCTATACCTGGTAAGACGACATCGAATATAAGACGCACGATTAATGCAGAGACATCAAAAGACTTAAAAATATGCATCTTACACGCGAGTAAATACGATAAGACAATTTTTACCAGAATACCATATCGTCATGTTGACTTTCGCAAAACAATTCTCTACTATAAATACTACTAAAGAAAGGAAAAACGATTGTATATAATCTCGCAAAATTCGCATGTGTATAAATATTTGTAAAATATTGCAGTATTTTCTTGAAAAGATCTCGCAATACTTTTTACCCAACGATAATAAATCAGTTTGATATTTATATCCTATGATAATAATCAGTTTTTTGACCAATCTCGTTTTAGACCTAATTAATAAAAAATACCAACGCGCAAGAACCTATTTTATTAATAAACTCTTAGGTATCATAAAATTGTAATATATGAACTATATGCACTAATATGAACAATTTAAGCAAATAAAATGAATATAGTTAAGATGTATATTAAAGTTAACATGAATCATTTGATTAAAAACCTTTTACACGACTTTCACGTTTACATTTATGTAATTTGCTGGAAGTAACGACTAAAAAACCTCTTCCTAAAACAAAAATGTTTACCATTTTCTTATTTCATTTTATTTAATGTATATACTGCACGTAAAACTATAAATTACTAGACTTTTTTCAACACAATACTCTAAGTACTTTTTAAAATGCGTATGTTCTCGTAGACAAACCAAATATTATTAGATGTAGATTACTTTTAACGCAGCCAGATTTTCCGTCCTTTTTCGACGAAACTCTAAATTTATAGGTCAAACATTTATAGTACAATGAATACGAATGTCATTGCAAAACATGATTAAACAAACATTGCTCTTTAAACTTGATTTAAAACTAAATTTAATTAAAAATTGATAAGAAACTTATTGTGCTCCCGGCGACGCGACAGCGGGACCTTAATAAGCGAAACAGGAAATGAACATTCACGATAAAACTCTTGCAATAATTAACCGACTTAATAAGTGATGTATTTCTGTTAATAATAACTTAGTCAAAAAATTGCATTTTGCGTATTATATGGGACGAATTTACTTCACTTATTTCCAGTTTATAGGACCAATTAGAGTTAGATATAGAAAGAAGACAATACTGACAGTAGTAATGCAAATACTAATTAAGTTGTATACATTTTATTAGCGAAAAATATTTTAATGTCATACAGAAAGTTCTACTTTCAATAATAAAAGTCTAGTAATTTGCAAGCACCCAAGAATGATTTTCTTTGAATATTAAAATTGTATTGCTATAATTGATTGCCGACGATAATGTAAAGTACAGTGATTCAAATGCAAGTGTAGTCGAACACTTTATTAACGGTATATGTTGCAGTTCAATGTAATTACAAACACCAAATCTGCGCGAAAATAAGCTATGTGTAATCAGAGTCGTCGATTCTGACATCAAACACAGTCAAAATGTCGTGCATTTTGAATCACGAACCTGTATTGTTGTGTCACATTATTTTACCGACTATATCATAGGACCTGATCGTTGAAAAACTATATTTAGGACTATTAAATTTTAAGATAAATAAAATTGTATGCTCATATAAACTTTGTTAAATACTCTAAAGATTTTATTACTTATATTGTTGTTATATATGCTATCATAAATTGTATTATGACAGATTATTGTACTGTTCTCCATAATACGAACTGTGATTCTAATTTTAAAAAGAAATCTATGTAGTTTTAAATTTTAACAGGACTTTTAAGTGAGTTGAACAACTTTGGTTAAATTCAATTCAGTGAAATGGACCCATGATTAAACAAATCGATGTTTTAAATTTAATACAAATAAATCGTAGTTCATTGACTTGAATAAAATCTGTCCCATATAGGAATATTTTGCGGAAAATATCGAAACTGTGTCAAAGTTGTTCACTCGACGGCAATCCGGTTTCACTTCTGTAGTAACTGGTTCAAATGCCTATAAAATATCAACAGACAGTCAATAACAAATAAAAGTAAATGAAACCTGACTGCGCGTTTTAATATTATAAAACTACCTATGTGAATATAGTAAACTTTGCTATTAAAATCACACGGATTCGGATTTATACATAGCGTCATATTATTATTATTCGAAAATAAAACACAGACGTTCGTGCTTTATTTGACCTTTACACATGGATGTGGTGTATTGCGGTATGTTTTAAGTAAAATGTGTTTTATTGAAGTAGATGCAACAAAACTTGTAATTACAGGAATTTATATTGGTGTGAGGGTTAAGCCAGAAACACACTATCGTCACGTTCGACCCGGCACATGCCAACACGAAAGTGTAACCTATTGTTTCGTACGTATCAGACACACTATTGACACATCACTTGTCTCACGTGAGGTATTTGCAAAATGCTTAAATAACGTGCTGCCACTTGTCATCACGTGACGTGACAGTATTGGCTTCTAAATGTGTGTTAATTACTAGAGCTTTATTTAAATCATCTCAGACATATCATTAGCAATCAATTTACCTTGTCCCCTTTGCACTAATTACAAGATTCAAGTGCTTATTCTCTTAGGGTTAATAAAAGTCAATGATGTAAAAACGATGGAATAGAGAACATACGTGTACATAAAGATATGTTCTGCTCCTATTGTTAGTAGCTGGAATATAATGCCTTATAAAATCAGTTTCTTCGGGATACTTTTGACTTATTTCTATTATGGCTCAAAATTCAAAGCGTACGTAGTTCTATTGGTAGTTATTAAAAACTTAATGTATTGTAAATTATATTGACAAAAATTGCATTAATATTTCAAATCAACGAAAAAGATAATCATTGTGTAATTTTATATTTGGATTATCGACTCTGGAAGAGGTCTCTGTAATAAATTAAATTTATTTTTTAAGCAATAACTTCTTGTGCTTCCAATCGGCTGTCTTTATGTTCCTTTTGTGACATAGAGAACTCTGCAAAAAATGCCTCAAATCACAAAGTGCTGTGATTTCTATGATTTCCGGAGAAAATCACATCCACTAGCTGTCAAGCTGTATTGTCCAGATAAGTACGTGCCTTGATCCTTGACTTCTGATTGAACAAAATTGTATTACTTGATTAGTAAGTTAGCTATAGGCACTATAGCAACTTGTGTACAAAGGCTTAGCTACAGAAGACAAAAGAAGGAATTTAGAAGGAAAATACCATTCATACGGTGTACTTAATTTTGTAATACTCGTGAAAGTCAAGAGGAGCAAATATAGGCTACTTTAGTTTAATTTCAATCCATATCTTCAGTCACCTTGGAAAAAGGCGCAACATTGCACTCAACCGTGGAACAAGCGGCACTTTAAAGTAACTTTTAGTGAGAATCATAAGAGTTTCAAATTACGTATCATTGTTGTGGTAATAACATCAACAAATATATTATATAATAATGTAGTAATAATAATATAAATTCCTATTGACATTATTCATGTGATTTTAATACAAGAGTTTCTCGGTTTTACCGATTATGTACATTTAGCAATGGTTTTTAGACACCACAGATACATTTTTAAAATGAAAGGCAACGAACGCCTGTTTGTTATGTACATAAGTCTTGGCTACATTTCGCTCAATTCTCAAATAAAAATACTGCGTTTTCAATCGTCGGGCTCTGTTTTAAGACTCGACTGGCCTGTGCAATATTATAAGCTTGTTTTTTCTTAATGAAAACTTATTACGTCTGCAACGTATTTTATTTGATGCCTTTCCCGTGTGTGTATGTGTGTGTGTGAATTACTTCAAGTAAAGTCATTTTGCTTTAAGAAATTTTTAAAGTCGGTCCCGATAAAATGTTTCTATACATAGCATGTTATAGTATGGAAATTTTAAACAAACGTATGCATTAAAATGTCGTTGAAAAATTGCTTTGTTTCAAATTGCTTAACAATTTGTTGAACCACCGTATATTGCTTCGAAGGTGGAAAAAATCAAACTCTTGATATTTTTATTTTTACTATTTCCAACGTATAATTAATAAAAGAATAATCGAAAAATAAAATACACCAACCACTAGGCTGATGCAAGGGATATTTATCACTTTAGGACCAAAAGTGTAGATGTTAGTAAATAAAATTTTTATTCAGTGACAAAGCAATAATAATGAATGGGTACTCGAATCGCTTCGTTAATGAGCACCCAAGTAGCACAAATAGATATATAATAACTGAGGAAACGTTTTCTCGGCAATTTAATAAACCAGAAGTTTTATAAAAATGTCTTGAAAACGTTTATTCGACCCTTATATAACGCTTATACGCCCCAAATAGGCGCAGGTTATAAAGCTATCTTATTATATTAAAGTAATACAAAAAGTTATATAATTGCCGAGAAAACGTTTTCTCGGCAAATTAATAAACCAGAAGTTTTATAAAAATGTCTTGAAAACGTTTATTCGACCCTTATACAACCTTTATACACCCAAAAGGTTATAAAGGTTATATTAAAGTATATCT
>JAWQRP010004665.1:0-11597 GCA_033557875.1 Quadriops clusia | reverse complement strand
ACATGTAGGATATAGACTAAACAAACGTCAGAATATTTCCTAGGTTAGGTACCTATCTGTCACTGTCAGAATAATTAACCATAAATCTGCCAATACTACACACTGTTGTTTTACGCGACCTAACCTCAAAATGCCAGTTTGTCAATCTGACGTTTCGTTTGAAAATATGAGGGCGTGACTGTTGCTAAATAGAAGGAGACGCAAGATCGTTGCTATTGAATTGAATCAGTCTATTTCTTTTTAATTTTCATTTTCTTAGTTACACTCGTCAGAAACTCAAGCACGGGTTTAAATGGGAAATACGTGGGGCCCCAAAAAAGTGACTTACAGATCGAGTACCCCAAAAACATTTCTTAGCTGATCTAGTTAGACCACTCTACAGCGGTGTGCAAAAATTCAGGAAAATCGGATGCGCTAGTTTTGAGATTTCGTGATTATTATCGGTCAGTCAGTCAGTCAGTCAGTGGATTGCTCTTTTATATATATAGATTATTATTATAACTACTATTATCATCATCATCATCATTTTCATTATTATTATGATGATTATTAATACAGTTGAATGCTATCATACGAGGGTCGTTTGAACAGTTCGTGCAAAAATAAAAACTACTTAATTGTTTAGGGTAAACCTTTTTTATTTCTCAACATAGTCTCCTTTGAGGCTTGTATTCTACGTCCAACGCTGCTCAAGTTTGTTGATCCCTTCCGAATAATAGGATTTGTCCAAGTCTGAAAAATGTCCATTCGTTTCTGCAATCACCTCCTCGTTTGAATAAAGTCTTTTTCCCGCCAGCCATTTCTTTAAATTGGGGAACAAATAGTTGTCCGAGAGAGCCAAGTCTGGAGAATAGGGGGTATGCGAAACTAGTTGGAACCCTATTTCCATTAATTTTGCGACCACAACTGCCGAGTCGTGAACTGGTGCGTTGTCGTGATGGAAAACGATTTTTTTGCCCCTTGGTAACCCATAGTTTAGATTGTTCTTTGGTTTCAGATGTGTAGTGATGTACTCATGTTTCATCTACAGTGACGAAAGGACATCTTGCGAATAGCTTCGTCATGTCCAAATGTTGATGCAAAATATTATGTACCCGTTCATTTGAGATGCCCACAGTACTAGCAATCTCACGCACCTTCACTCTTCTGTCATCCATCACCATATCATGGATTTTATCAATGATTTCTAGAGTAGTAACCTCAACAGGGCATCCAGAACGTTCAGCGTCACTTGTGCCCATATGGCCACTCCGAAAATTTTGAAACCACTTATAAACTGTTCTAATCGAAGGTGCAGAGTCACCATAATGTTTATCAAGCTTCTCTTTAGCCTCCTGAGGCGTTTTCCCTTTCATAAAGTAATGTTTAATCACCACACGAAATTCTTTATCGTCCATTTTTTGAAAATCACTCGACTTAATCGATTCGAATGCCAAACACGAAGAAATAGACCGGTCTGGTTGAAACTTGGTGTGCGTTTCTTCAAAGAGATGCTACTAACTAAACATAACCTCGATACGTGCCAGTAGTGCCATCTCTCTGACTTTGCACGGACTGTTCAAACGACCCTCGTATTATGCTCCGAGTTGTTACTCGTTGCGGTACTTACCACGTGTCCCATTCTCCCCAAGTACTTCATTTTCTCCTGCACCGCGGCCACCTGCTTTAAATACCAATCCCTCGATTTCTCAATGGCAGCCAAGCCTTGCATCAGAACGTCCTTTTCCTGCTCGATCTGCTTCATCCTCTTCAACATGTTGTAGTCAATGCCGTTTTGAAGAGTGTGCCTCCTCGGCTCTCTTCTTCTCACGTTCGCCTTCTTCTGGTACATCCCTCCGGCCGAAGGAATCTGGGCTATCTCAGGCTGAGCGGCTGCCTTTCCATCCCCTAGACTTCTACCAGTTCGCAGCAGCCCTTGGTATTGCGCCGTCCTTTTGTCGGATTTGCCCTCTTGGTCGCTCATCATGAGGCCCATCTGCCAGTTCTGGAGGGCCGTCCTTATTTCGGCTCTGTCTATGTTCCCTGAAAATAGCGGTAGAAAGATTATTAAAATGCGAATAATGTTGGTGAACAAGGTGTTGTATTGCAGATTATTGATGACCCTAATATGATAAGTCGCTGTCAATAAATATCGCGGCTAGAAGGTTTACAGACAAATAGAGAAAAAAAAACGTAAGACTATTAAAACATTAAAGGTTCAAAGACAAACAACTAAACCCTAGAGCTAAAGGTTGAGAGGCAAACAAAAAACCTAGGACTATTAAGTCACTAAAGATATGAAACCGAACTATAAAATCTAGGGCTTTTGAGACTCTATAGGTTCAGAGACAAACAAAAAAAACTAGACAGTAAATTTTCAGAGACAAGCAAAAAACTCTAGGACTATTAAGACATTAAAGGTTCAGAGACAAACAACTAAAACCTAGACATATTAAGACACTAAAGGTTATGTCACTAAAGATATGAAACCGAACTATAAAATCTAGGGCTTTTGAGACTATAGGTTCAGAGACAAACAAAAAAAAACTAGACAGTAAATGTTCAGAGACAAACAAACAACTCTAGGGCTATTAAGACAGTAGAGGTTCAGACACAAACAATTAAACTAGGGCTATTAAGACACTAAAGGTTAAGTCACTAAAGACATGGGCACGAGCTATACAATTTAGGGTTATTAAGACACTAAAGGATCACAGACCAACAACTAAAACCTAGGGCCAAAGGTTCAGAGACAAACAAAAGCTCTAGGGCTATTAAAACAGTAGAGGTTCAGAAAAAAACAAAAAATCAAGGGATATTATGACCCAAAAGGTTAAGTTACTAAAATATCAGATATTAACAACACCTAGGACTAAAAATTCAGAGTAAACAAAAAAAAATAGAGCTATTAAGACAGTAAAGGTTTAGTCACTAAAAATATGAACACAAACTATAAAATCTAGGTCTATTAAGACACTAAAAGATCAAAGATCAACAACTAACACCTAGGGCTAAAGGTTCACAGTAAACAAAAAAAACTAAGGCGATTAAGACACTAAAGGGTCAAAGAAAAACAGCTAAAACCTAGGCATATTAAGACATTAAAGGTTAAGTCACCAAAGATATAAAACCGAAGTATTGCATCTAGGGCTATTGAGACACTATAGGTTCAGAGGAAAACAAAAAAAACTAGGGCTAAAGGTTCAGCGTAAACAAAAATAACTGGGGCTGTTAAGACAGTAGAGGCTCAGAAACAAACAAAAAACTAGGGCTATTAAGACACTAAAGGATCAGAGACCAATAACTAAAAACTAGGGCTAAAGGTTCAAAGTAAACAAAAATAACTGGGGCTATTAAGACAGTAAATGATCAGAGACAAACTAAAAAACCTAGGGATATTAAGAGACTAAAGGTTAAGTCAGTAAAAATATGAACACAAACTATAAAATCTACTACTATTGAGACACTAAAGGATCAGAGATTAACAACTAAAACCTAGGGTTAAAGGTTAAGAATAAACAAAAAAACTAGGGCTATTAAAACATTAAAGGTTCAGAGACAAACAGAACACCTAGGACTATTAAAATAGTAAAGGTTCAGAGATAAACAAAAAAAGCAATGGATATTACGACACTAAAGGTTTAGCCACTAAAAATATGAACACAAACTATAAAATCTAGGGCTATTGAGGCACTATAGGTTCAGAGTCAAACAAACAACCTTAGAATATTAAGACACTAAAGTTTCAACGACAAATAGAAAAAAGTAAATACGAACAAATAAAAATAAATACAAACACACAGAAATAAATACAATCACACAAAAATAAATACAATCATACAAAAATAAATACAAATACAAAAATAAATACAAATACAAAAATAAATACAAATACAAAAATAAATACAACCACACAAAAATAAATACAAATACAAAAATAAATGTAAACGCAATTCTGATTATGCATCCGAATTAAGCAAACTAAAAGGTGAAACGTTTACACATTTGCGCAGACTTTAAGGCCGAGATCCAATCGCGGCATTTAACTAACGGACATCCTTTGTTAAGCTCAGGAAAATATCCGGCAAATCGCTAAAGTGTGAATAGCCATCGACCGAGACTGTTCGATATGTTCGCTAAAACCGAGCCAAGCAACGCCAACAACTCCAGCAAAACCACTTCGAGGTGTTTGTCCATGGAAATATACAAGGTGTTCGAGTAGTATAACAGGGGCTGAGTATAATAATATTAATAGTGTTGGGTTGCCATTTTTGAAATACACACATATAAGCTCTCTAGTAACATGTACTTATAAGGTATGTCGAATTTTTTAGCAATTTGACTATACACTTCTTAGTTTGAATTTTTTATCCTTAGTATAATTAATTTATGTTTCAAGTCTATTCGAACACCTGGTATTTCCATTTGTTTGTCAGTGTAAAATCGGAGTCGTTGCGGTGTCACGGCTAAAGAATTCCATTTCATTTCGTTCTATATAGTGTAAACACATAAATGTGGCTATAATGGTCTCGTTGGACAAACACCGTTATAATCACTCTTTTTAGGCGTTTATTTTCTCGTTTGCACTTACTCTTTATTTATTATTATTATCTTTAATTATTTTTGTCAGTATTAATTATTTTTGTCAGTATTAATTATTTTTTTCTTACTTTGTCTTATCTGTAATTTTTTTTAAATTTACATTACCTAGAGGATCATTATATAAAACTACTATCTAATACTAACTACTATTTGTACATTTATTATGCATTCACCTCAAAGGCAACAGCTTCATCAAAACCGCTTTAACCAAGCAGTTATATGATGCAGTCCTGTCAGTCTTTGTATTGTCATCAGTGAAGAACCTCATTTCATTCAACTCTATACACAAATAAATAAGAAGGAAATGGTCTCGTTGGACAGAGAGATAGAGATTCCGTTATACATCTTTATGGGCATGCATTTCAACATTCATTTATTTATTAATTAGAAATATTTACTTATTTATTTATTATAAATATCTGCGGAAAGTTTTTGCAACATCTAAAGTTCAAAAAATAGTTATAAATGAATATAGTACTACATACGTAATCGAAAAGCGAGTTCAGCAATCTGTGATGGAGCAATAGCCACTCACCTATAGCCGTGCGGGGGGGCTTGGGGGGCCCGTACAGCGTGGGTTTGTTTACGTTGGTAACTGGTTTATCGAAGCCGTGCAAATCCACGGCGTTCTCCGTCGCCGAAGGAACGTTTTCCTTTCTTTCTGACAAGAGCTGAGGCATACTGAGGGTTCTCTGTTGAGAAATTACGTTATTGGGTCGTACCGTCGCCGTATTGTTGGCCCAAGTGGGCTTAGGGGGCCCATCTAGGTCCAAAAGGGGCGCCGACGGGGGCCGATTGGGCTGCAACCCGCCCACCTCGCCTCCAACCCTTTGCTTCATAGTACTTTGGCCCCTTTGTTCTACCTGATTCCTCAAGAGACAAATCTTCAACCCCGCGCAGAAGCGTTCGAAAGAGAGCAGCCCGTTAGAGGGCGTGACCTTCCGCAGACTCTCTATCACCCCCTTAGGCAACCCTTTGGACCCGTCGTCTTGCCACCTGTTCTCGATGTCCGCGATGTTGACGCACCCCGAGCTCTTGTCGTCCATTATGTCGAAGAGAGTCCTCATGGCCGCCACGAATTGCTTCGGGAGGGTGTCGAGCGTGGAAGACTGCAGGGGTGACGTCATCGCGGGGGTGGGGTCCTTAGAAACTAGCACGTACATCAAAGCACGCGGGTCACTGAGTCACGCAATTATTAACACTTGCAATCGCGCGCGAACGAGTTCAATGCAACGCTGATTCGATAGTACCAAAGTGGTACCCGAGTCCTTTCCAAGTACCAGTCGAGTTCCAGTGGAACCGTGCGTACCAGCGGTACCGGTCGGACTGGTAGGCGATCGCTAAAAACTCTGCAACTTTGAGGCTGCGGCGAGCGGGAGAGAACGTGATAAAGAAGGAGACCGAGGCGCTCGAGAACTGTTTTAACTTTCCCGAGTTTGGCTAACTGTTAGTCTGTGGTCGTAGTAGCGGTGGTACGCTAGTGCTGCTACTTTTAGCTGTGGTACTTCTTAAGCAGTACTGCGTCAGCTTTGAAACCGCGTATACTCGAACAAAGAAATTTAAAACTTATCTTATTTAAATTAACTATCCCTTGGTCGTTTTTACCTTCGTGATCGTCTCATAACATAGAATATTAGAACAGTATTACCAGTGAGTACTCACTGATATTACATGGTCATACTTCTTTTTATTTATAAACAAACCAGGTACTTATAAACCAACCCAGTATTTATAAATAAATCCGGTGTTTATAAATAAAACCGATTGCCAAATCCCAACAAAACTTGTCATACTGACAATACCCAACAAAGATGTTTTCCCTTCTACTAAAACCCAAAACCCTTCTCTCAACCTTCTCCCCAAAGTCAAAGGTCGAATTCCTCTCCATCCTAACCCTCTTCCTCGGAACCGCCACAATCTACTGGTTCGAACTCTTCGTGGTCCTCCCGAACGTATACGAGAAGTGGTCCTTTTGGTACACCTTGAACTTCAGCTCGATTCACTTCATCCTCTTTAACATCGCCTCAAACTACCTGGCCATCATCCTCTCCGACACCACCGTGAAGAAGAAGATCTCCCCAGAAGACTTCAGTTCAGACTGGACCTTCTGCCCCATCTGCCAAACCCACATCCCTCCGAGATGTTGGCACTGCTACCTCTGCAACACTTGCATCTTGAAGAGGGACCACCATTGCTCCTTCACCAGTTGTTGCGTCGGCCACCACAACCAGAGGTACTTCACCATGTTCGTCTTCTACATGTTCCTAGGAAGCTGCTTTGCCACCTACAACAACGTCTCCTTCTTGCTCGCCTTCCCAGAGGTCTACTCCTGGTTCTTCTTCTTCCGCATCATCTTTGCCTTCGTCCTCGTCATCGTCTTCCCCTCCATGTTCCAATTTTACGTCTTCTTGACCGTGCTAACCTTCTACGCCTGCATATTCGCTCTGCTCATGTGCAGCTTCCAAGTGAACGCCATCGTCGTTGGGATGGTCGCCTTTGAGAAGAAGAAAGATATTGGAGATTACAACTTAGGGCTGAAGAACAACTTAAGGGATGTCTTTGGGAAATATTGGTACCTCATCTGGATTTCGCCGTTGGTGCGGAGCAAGCTGCTGAGGGATGGGATTAATTGGGATGTGAAAAACTTCTAAAGTTAGATAGGAACAAATCAGTGTTCTTAGAAACAAATTAGAGTTTTTAGAAATGAATCAATTTTTTTTAGAAACGAATCAGTTTTCTTAGAAAAGAATCAGTTTTCTTAGAAATCCATCAGTTTTCTTAGAAATAAATCAGTTTTCTTAGAAATCAATCAGTTTTCTTAGAAATCAATCAGTTTTCTTAGAAACGAATGTTTCCTTAGAAATTAATCAGTTTTCTTAGAAATCAATCAGTTTTCTTAGAAATCAATCAGGGTTCTTAGAAACGAATGTTTCCTTAAAAATGAATCAGTTTTCTTAGCAATCAATCAGTTTTCTTAGAAATTAACCAGTTTTCTGAGAAACGAATCAGTTTTCTTAAAAACAAATCAGTTTTCTTGGAAACAAATCAATTTTCTTAGAAATGAATCAATTTTCTTACAAGTGAATCAGTTTTCTTAGAAATGAATCAGTTTTCTTAGAAATGAATCAATTTTCTTACAAATGAATCAGTTTTCTTAGAAATGAATCAGTTTTCTTAGAAATCAACCAGGTTTTTTAGCAATGAATCAATTTTTTTAGCAATGAATCATCTTTCTTAGAAATGAATGAGTTTTCTCAGAAATGAATCAGTTTTCGTAGAAACAAATCAGTTTTCTTAGAAACAAATCAATTTTCTTAGAAATGAATCAATTTTCTTAGAAATGAATCAATTTTCTTACAAATGAATCAATGTTCTTACAAATGAATCAGTTTTCTTAGAAACGAATCAGTTTTCTTAGAAATCAATAATTTTTTTAGAAAATAATTAGTTTTCTTAGAAAAGAACAAGCTTTACCAGAAATAAGTAACTTTTCTTAGAAACTAATCAGATTTCTTAGAAACGAGTCAGTTTTGTTAGAAACGAGTCAGTTTTCTAAGAAATTAACGAGTTTTTGTAAAAACAAATTAGTGTCACTGAAATCGGGAGCCATTTCACAACCTTTATGGTTTCACCAAAACACTTTTTTGGGTATAAACCTCTAATATCCACCTGGATGAATGAGCCTTTTTATGGATATTCCTCCAACAGGACTATAACCACATATATGTGCTATAACTAATGATCATTTTACTTGAATTATGGGATCAGACTTACATACAAGATTTTTCTTTTGAGGAATCATGTTTCTTCTTAACTGATATTTTAGTCAGTTATAAGTTATCATTGGTTATAAACGAATTAGTTAAATATTTTCTTTGTTTATAAATGCTGCCATTAGTTTATTAAATCTGATCATTTGTTTCGTTTCATAGCAACCGCACACTGGTCTCAGTCATTCGGCAGTACTCAGCGTATTTGTGGTTGCCTAAACGTGAGTTGTTGATTCATAATTTTATTAAATGTGGGAGCAAATCTTTAAATAACAAAAATCATAATTAAAATACATTTTGTCAAAACCAAATCGTAGATTTAAAGAAAAAATTAATCTAAAAACTTTTTACATAATTTATATAGGTGTTTCACGATTACCTTGTAAAACATGACTATAGAATTAGACAAGACCTGTATAGTCTAGTTGCCAACATATTTAAAAGAACAACTTTGTGAAAAATAAATATCTACGTAAATATTTTTACGATCACTGATATGTTTATATCAGTGGAATCGGAACCTATTTCAGGACAACTTTTACTGCTTTTTCAAAATACGCTTTGAGTATAAAAGATAAAAGCTACTTTTGGTCATCACTCTTATTATGAAAATGTATGTATGTATTACAAATAAAGAATGCGTTTCCTATATTTTGGCAGGAACAGTGGATCGAAGAGGTCCTGATCAAAAATACCAAGTGGACAAATTGATTCCTCATCATTTTTGCTGAATAGAAGAAACTCATCGAGATTATTCAGATAGAAACCAACACCAAAACGCCATCTGTTGGGCAAAAAGTCACCCTTAGTGGTTGGGGAACTTGGACAAAATTTCCAAATCCTCCTGAAAAGCCGAATATCCTTCAATTTGCAGATTTGAAAACAATTGACATGAAAAGTTGCAAAAAGTTTTATAACAACTATCCAGATGTATCTAAAAGTCTAAACGAAGAATCCAGGTTTTGTACGGATATTTTCGAAGGAATTGCTGCTTGCAGAGCGGATTCTGGAAGCCCAATTGTAGCAAATAATAAAGTAATTGGACTCGTTTCTGCTGGAAGTGGAGGTCCCTGTAGACACAATTTGCCGAATATTATGATCAAACCAGCTGCTTATCTCCAATGGATAAAATATGTTCAGAAGAAGTTCCAGAATTAATGTTTTATTGAGAACGAATATATTTACGAAAATATAATTGCATGATTAGACATATAATTACAATTTAATTTATCCAAATGTATAAAATCTATGGATAATCGCACCTTGGTCTTTGAAAATTCATTTTTTTTCAAGTCACATTAGGAAAGTTCTTAAAATTCTTTTTTAATTTTTGGAAACTTATTAGGATTTTTGGTTAGTTGATTAAAGATGAAAAAATTAAATTAAAAATGAAGTTACATTTATTAGGCTTTTCAATTCTTCTACGCGGTTCAATCCTGTAGGGTTTCTTCAGAAGGTTTAAAAATTAACAAAGCATATAGGTTTATTGAAAAATTATTAATCGAATTAAACTCGATTCTAACACTAATTGAAAAAAATTTAAACTATTAACTACATTTTTACGAATTAACCTTATGAACATCATATATGTGTAAATACTCATATGAAAGACAAAAAAATTACTAAGAATTAAGGTAGTATTAATTAAAAATATATCCTGTTTACGTTATTTCTATTTACTATTCGTTACGCGTTGGTCGGTGCTGAAAATAAAATATTTTTTTTTATGGATTTGCGCAAATGTTTTTACGGTAACTGATATGGCTATATCAGGGAAGTCGGGACCTATTTCAATACTTTATTGTCTTTGCAAATTACCTTTTGGGTATAAAAGACAAACGAAACTTCTATTACTCACTCTTATGAAAATGGTTTTCATAACTATCGACAAGTTAGTCCTCATTTCAGCAATTGCCTTTGTAGGTATGTTAAATTTACTTTAATTTAAACATATTTTAATTTAAATTTATTAGAATTTAACATTAATTTATATTCATATTTGAAAATGTAGGGATTTGGGCCAACCCAGCCCCTCGACTAATAGGAGGCAAAGATGCAAAACTAGGACAATTTCCTCACATGATTTCAATACAAAAAGATGGTCACCATTGTGGTGGAGGAATTATTGGAAAATCTTGGGTTCTCACTGCAGCCCACTGCATTACAAGAGAACATCAAAAACGAATTTCCCACATTTTAGCAGGATCAGTGGATAAAAGAGGTCCCGGTCAAAAATACCAAGTGGACAAATTTGTTCCTCATCCAGGTTACAAAGAAGACACTTTAGAAAATGACATTGGCTTAATAAAAATAAAAGGAGTTTTCGCAGAAAAGAAGAAACTCATCGAGATCATCCAGATGGAAACCAATGCTCAAGCTCCATCTGTTGGGCAAAAAGTCACCCTTAGTGGTTGGGGAACTTGGACGAAATTTCCAAACCCACCGGAAAAACCGAATATTCTTCAATTTGCAGATTTGAATACGATTGAAATGAGAAGTTGCAAGAAGTTTTGGAATACATTGAATGCAACTTTTAGCAAGGCCCTAAACGAAAAAACTAGGTTTTGCACCGCTATCTTCGAAGGAATTGCTGCTTGCAGCGGAGATTCTGGAAGCCCAGTTGTAGCAAATAATAAGGTAATTGGACTTGTGTCTGCTGGAGACGGATTACGCTGTGGATGTACTGTACCAAATGTTATGGTCAAACCTGCTGCTTACCTCCCATGGATACAAGAAGTTCAGAAGAAATTCCAGAATTGATGTTTTATTGAAAGTGATAATGTTTAAATATTATATTACATGTATAATTTAATTTATCAAAATATATAAAACCAGTCTATTACTACAAACCTTTTATTTACTACAAAAATATCTAATTTAACCTTTAAAGTCACTCTTCAAATATGTTAGCAGATATGCCCGTTCTCCGAACTTGATAGATGTAGATAAATTTTAGAAAGAGATCTTGAAGGAGAAATAGTTTGAGAGCGAGAAATATGAGAGAGGTGAGAAAGAAGAAAAGGATGATTAGAGAAGAAGTTTTAAGGTTCTAATAAAATTTATTTTCAGGTACCAACGTACTAGTAACAATATGAAAGAAGAACAAATTTACATAATATTGTGAAGGTAATCACAGGGCCAGCAGAAATAATAGAACTACGACGCTTATCAGATTAAATATTGGGGTTGAGATTTAATAAGAAAAGAATAAACCAGCAGATGTCTGTCTTCATAGCAGCAGAAGGT
>JAWQRP010004664.1:0-11600 GCA_033557875.1 Quadriops clusia | reverse complement strand
ACGAATTCGTGACATAGCAGCACTGAAGAGAAAAAGTGGCTTACGTCAAATGACAATTACCAAATATTTTAAACCAAGTTAAACTTATTACATACATATTTTATTTCATGATTACCAAATACACATTGTAAACAAATTATTCGTACATACGTACCTTTTAATAATTTCTTAATAAACATTGATTATCGTTGATATGGATTAGTTGTTTTTATTAAACATATACAACATTATGTACATATGTATGTACATATGTATGTACATATGTACTTACATATGCTCAAAACCCGATTGTCCGATCATACTTTCGATTATCCGGATTTTCGATTATCCGAATGCCTAACAACAACAATTAGTCCGGTTAATCGAGTTTCTACTGTAATTTATATTTTATTTATTTTTTTTGAATATTGTGTATATTTTTGAATTAAGACCTTGGAAAAAACATTAGGGTGTGTATCAATGTAATAACTTAAATAATAAAGGTTCATAATTTAAAACTAGTTGCTTATTAAGACAATTTTCATTATTTACTTTATGTATAACTAACGCTTCTTTGATTTTTCTTTTATTATAATTATTTTCTTCATGTAAGAGTTGAATACAACTGCCATCAAATACATGTCCAGTTAAAAGGCTATGACGACCCACTTCTGAATTAATTTTGTCACGTATATGTTCTTTACATATGATTTCAAGGTTACGTCCGGTTTCACTGCACTTGGGACAATTGATTTTGTAAATACCAGATTTCATTTTGTCATTAATTGAATCTTTACTATTGGTAATGAAAGAGAAAATTGAATTTTTATTTTTGAAAGTGAATTTTTATTTTTGAAAATTAATTTTAAGTTGTGTCTTCTGAATATATTTTTAAGATTATTATTTATCATAAAGTTATAGTTAATGCAAAAATATTTGTGGTGTTCTGTATTATATATATTATGGGGATTGATGTAAGATGTTATAGTGTTATGTTGTTTTATTTTGTCAGAAATACGGTTATTAATTTTCTCTATTATTTTATGATTGAAACCATTATTATATGCGATTGTTTTAATAGTGTTAAGTTCAGAATTGTAATTTGTTTTGTTCAATGGAATGTTGTTGAGTCTGAATAGTAACGAGTTAAAAGCAGCAATTTTATGTGTGAAAGAATGGAAAGAATTATACGGGGTAACAATTTTATTACACTCAAAAAAAAACAATTAACAATTACATACATAAATTAAAGAATATAATTAAAGACAATTACAGTACATTAACAGAAATCTTAGGTTTAATACCAGGCAAAAAACTTTTACCAATGAACCCACAAACCCCTCGATTAATAGCTCAAATTAAATTACATAAAAAAGACCTTTCAATACGACCTATCGTAACCTTTCAAAACTCACCAGCACAAAATTTGACCAAACATCTGGCTGACTGCCTTCCCATCCTCATAGATTATTCTTCACCGTTTTCTATTAGGACCTCCAAGGAATTAACACAGATACTTCAAGATATCCCAACGAATGCACAACAGATTCTCATCTCTTTTGATGTTGTTAATCTCTACACTAATGTTCCTCTTAAAGAGACAATAGAGCTAATAACAGACAAATTAAATTCCACTATAATACACCAGAAACACATACTTAACATCCATAATTTGTTTACAACTACCACAGAAGAGAATTTTTTCACATTTAACAATAACACTTATCAAATGAATGAAGGCCTTCCTATGGGGTCAGCTTTATCACCATTTTTTGCAAACATTTTCATGGACCACATTGAAAGCATCATAAACGACACCAATACTACATACACTAGTTACATTAAACTTTGGAGAAGATATGTGGATGATGTTTTTTTGCGTGTGGGAGGGTCCTTCAGACCAACTAGATGATTTTATCCAATATATCAACATCATACACCCTAAAATTCAATTTACTACAGAAATAGAGAAAGATCAAAGCTTAAATTTCCCTGATTTAACAATACAAAGAAACCTTACTACTAATAAATTTGAATTCTCAATCTATAGAAAAAAATGCTTCACAGATTCAGTTATCCCGTATAATTCTTTCCATTCTTTCACACATAAAATTGCTGCTTTTAACTCGTTACTATTCAGACTCAACAACATTCCATTGAACAAAACAAATTACAATTCAGAACTTAACACTATTAAAACAATCGCATATAATAATGGCTTCAATCATAAAATAATAGAGAAAATGAATAACCGTATTTCTGACAAAATAAAACAAAATAACACTATAACATCTTACATCAATCCCCATAATATATATAATACAGAACACCACAAATATTTTTGCATTAACTATAACTTTTATGACAAATAATAATGTTAAAAATATATTCAAAAGACACAAATTAAAATTAACTTTCAAAAATAAAAATTCAATTTTCTCCTCATTAACAATAGTAAAGATTCAATTAATGACAAAATGAAATCTGGTATTTACAAAACCAATTGTCCCAAGTGCAGTGCTTTTTATATCGGTGAAACCGGACGTAACCTTGAAATCAGATGTAAGGAACATATATGTGACAAAATTAATTCAGAAGTGGGTCGTCATAGCCTTTTAACTGGACATGCATTTGATGGCAATTGTATTAAACTCTTACATGAAGAAAATAATTATAAAAAAAAGAAAAATCAAATAAGCGTTAGTAATACATAAAGAAAATAATGAAAATTGTCTTAACAAGCAACTTGTTTTAAATTATGAACCTTTATTTAAGTTATTACGTTAATATATACCCTAATATTTTTCCAAAGTCTATATTCAAAAATACACACAATATTCAAAAAAAAATAAATAAAAATTACATTAATAAAATATATTTAAATAAATAATTTACTTTACTAATATATTTCCATTAAAATACCCATATAAACGTACCATATTTCACACAATACTTTTACATCTCAATAATTGCGCACGCATACACATACCTAAATACGTGAAAATAAATCAGTTGTTACCAGATTGCCCACATACAAGTACTAAATTCCATCTACAGTATTATATTGCAAAATTTTAGTAATTTGGTGACAGCTCATGTCTTCTATTTCAACATTTTTACATTTCTGACGTGCTGGTGATTGTTTTGATTTCGAGTTATATATAAGCTTTAAAATTTCTTGTTGTCTGAAATAACATATTATAAATTTATAAAAAAAATTTTAGAATGTAACATGGCCTTCTGCCGACGGAAACTAAAATATTTCGTCTTTGTTCTCTAATATAATATCATAGCAAACCAACTTATAGCTCTGTATTGTCTTTAGCGCCTAATGATGGTCTGGGAAGGTTGAAACCGGTAACAAATATACTAATTAAACAAGGAAACAATTACGTCTAATTATAAAATCATTATTTTACTCTAATTTTGAAATGCTTTAAAGCGGTGTGCTCTAATAACTAAATTTAATTATGTCGTGTCTAACCTCATGCAATTTGCCGAAAGCTTTAAGTATGAAGTGCTAGCCCAAATTTACATAACTGCAGGCGCCATCCGGCTTCGGCGATAAATGGAAATTTATTCCTGGAAAAGCTATCGCGACATTAATTGCGTCTGGAGGAATGTAAGTGCTGCCAGTAATGCAGCTTTACTGCATGCATGACTTCAAAATCTGTCATACAAATACCTGCTAAGCTTTCCACCTTTCAGGAGTAAAATGCCAATGAAGAACCGATATTCATGTAACAACTGCAACCAAATATTTTTCTCTGTATAAATAAGAGACTTAAATCTTTTAAAAGATCCTAAAATTCACATATTCATTTGCATTATTACGTTTAGAATTGGCGCAAATGAACATACGTCAATAAGCATTAAAGTTTAATTAATAAAGGACTATCATAAACCTACACAGGAATCGCTTATCTACGTCCTGGCATTTAATCCTGTTAATTATGCTATTTGAAATTGCATGACCCGGGCAGGTTAAATGATGTGGTGAACAATTTTAGATTGAAGGTCTCCTGTGGCGGCGTTATAAATCACCGTTTAAATTGGAAACGATCAAACATTATATCGTTTACCAAATTCAAATAGAAATTTCCTTATTGACAATCATCAAAACAAATTTAGTCCTGATCACAGATTTATATAATTTTCTTTGTTGTAGGAACCAGCGATCCTTATGTCAAGTTCAAAACTGGAGGGAGGCTGATTTATAAATCTCGTACGGTTTACCGAGATTTGAATCCCGTTTGGGATGAGAGCTTTACAGTTCCTATAGAAGACCCGTTTGTTCCCATCCAAATAAAAGTGTTTGATTACGACTGGGGGCTGCAGGTAAATATGAAATGTAGCCGGTAAGATTTCTCCTTGATTTGAATTTACTGGAGCATTTTATTCATATAGATGTTTGACGTCCCATTTTATTCATATAGAGATTTGAAATCCTATTTTATGGTTAAATGAGAATTTTAAGGCAACAAGTTTTTCGTACATAATCGTAGATAATCGTACAACACAAGAAATCAAACTTGAAAAAGTAATTAAATTAATGTGTGTATAAGAAATAATATACAAAATGTTTGTGGCAAGTTATTCAAATATACAGAGAACTTTTATGGCATACTTTTCAAGAGATTTCAAAGTGACCTGCCATATGAGCGCTCAAGAGAAAATAAATACTCTTAGAAAATTTCGAACATTAAATGTTAATATTAGCACAAACTCGCTCACCTATAAGCTTAAACCACAACATACCATGCTAGATAGATAATAGCTTGACAGACGAAATTTCAGTGGATTTGCCAAAAAATCCCAGTTATACAATCATGACTAATTACCAATTACATGGCTCAGTGACTCGGGCTAATAAACTCGTTAAAGGCATTAACTAGCAGTAGTTTACTGATGACTAGAGGAAACCGCACCTCAACCTTTATCACCTACCATCACTCACATACTGTTGGTCGCTTCAGAGTGACATTAACAAAATTTTGTTATGGTTTTTTTTTAATGTTTTAATGAGAAGTATAGTTGAATTATTACAAGTATTAATGCGCTGAATTAAGTTTAATTTCCAATCAGATAAAAATCAGTGCACTGAATAAAAAGGAAATATTGCAGGGCAAATAAATGGTTCGTTCATTTTAAAGAATAAAAGCAACTGGAATATCAATTTGATTTCCTTCTGGACATATATTCATCAAAGGGTGGTTTTGTACAGATTAATTGCAGGCTTGCTATGTTAACAAACATGTAGAGGTGAAAGGGTTTTTTTATCCAAATTCTCCCTCTGACGAGAAAAAAGCCTAAAACAAGAGATGACATTAATCATGAGTGACTACAATCCGAGAGTTGGAAAGGGGTTCGCGGGAGACCATATGGACCCTTGAGATTTGAAAAAAAGATAGGAACGTGTAGAGAAGTTTAATATGTTTGCTCAACAACAAAAAAAAATGATTACATTTAATATTACGTAAAACAGGTTTAAAGATAAGCCATACTGCACTTGTAGGTCTAAAATAATGCAAAGATAAGAGAAGCAAAATGCATAAAATTCTCATAGAAAATGTCCAACATTTTTCAAAAATCACAATCAAATAATATAACTCTTGCGATGTTACGTTCTTTCGGTTCCCTCTGCAATCTTGTAAATTTTGTTTCGCCTATATAATTTGTGATTTTACTACAAAATGGTTAATTATTTTATTTTTCAGGATGATTTCATGGGATCCGCCATTTTGGACTTGACAGCGATAGAGCTTTCAAAAACCTGCGATATCACGTTAGCCCTGCAAGATCCAGCCCGCCCGGCTACTTCCTTGGGAGAAATCCAATTAGCTGTCACCCTTTATCCTAAAACTCAAGAGGACAAAGATTTAGTAAGGATCGCTTTTTCACTTATTTCGCCCCTTTTGTTTAATGGCAATCATTCACAAAAAAGTGCAGCTCATTTCAGCTTTATCACCTGTTTTAATGCCCTTAAATCTCAAACACAACTTTATGAATAATCTGTTTATACGTAGGTTTTGCGCGTATTATTGATAAATAATCATGTCTAAGAATGTTGTTGTGAATCACATGCGAAACCATTAATTCAAACGAGTTTTTGCTCATGCGTTATAGGTATACGTAGCTGTAATTTAAATGCTAAAAAAGGAAACTAATGACATAACTGGAATTATTACGATTAATTTATGGAGAGAGATTATTTTGTAATAATGAGAGATTAGCAAGGATTCGAAAGACTAATTTACGGGTTTATCAATGTGTTAGCACAATAATTATTTAAGGGCACGTTTATCTATAGATATATTTTTTATCTACGCTGTACATCAGAAGTCCCCAACCTTTTTTTTCTATCTAAGAGCATATTCTAGAATATCGATCAAGCGACGGGAACCATTTATTTATTTATATATGTATTAGAAAAAGTGCTTGCGTAACGTTTTATTCAAAACCTAAATTATTTATCGCGGTTATTTAGCGGCGGCCCTCGTAAAAGGACTGCCGAATGTCATGATGCCCGCGGGTGTACGTTTGACGACCCCTGGTGCATATAAACACTCGCATTGTATGTAGGTATATTAAAAGATATGTGATGTTCAAATAGTTAAGTAAATATTCAGTGCTGCCTTCCACAATTTGAACCAACAAGCATTTTAACCATTGATAACAAAAGTCTTATCTGCATAGTTAGCATACATGAATTGGTTAGTCGAGTTTTACGAATGAACTCGATTGGTACCTGTTCATTGAAATTTAAAAATTAATCGATTCAGCACTTCCTTTGAAATAAATCGGTAATATTTTGCAGTGTGGGAGTGATACAATGTTTCCTGGAAAACGACGCGAAGGATTTAACCTTCAATAGTGTATTGCTTTGATCAGAATTGAATTTTTTACTATACGAATCGATTTCCTACGAGGTGCTAGAATGGCTCACCTGTTTGTTTGTGTTTGTGTAACTATGAACTTTACACTTGTTTTGTCCTTAAAAAAAAGTTAATAAGGACTGCAAGTTTGCCGAGTGACGGCGCCTCCGCTATTTTACAGCAAATGTCGTTCTGAGATATCACAATTGGAGTGACTATGTTGCGGTGAAGGTTATAATGTTGGCGATTTCACTGATAATATTTGTGTGCATTTTAAAACCAATCAATAAACTGTAACCGCCGATTGTGTTTTGGACAGTGCTATACCAAAATTAGTGTAAAGTGCATTCCCATAACCCACCTGCATTTGGTGCATTCAAATGTAAACATCAAACATCAAGGCGCAATGTGGTACAAAATTATCTTAAACTGTTGGTTTAATGCATTATCGAGTTTCAATTTAAATCTCTTTTTTGCTTAGAGGGATACTAACAATAAAAATACGTTGATAAATCGATTCTAAGAGCGCATGCACGCAATAATGTCGGCGAGTATAAATATTTAGGAAATTCGAGAAAATTTCCCTATTTTTATTACATCCTGCCGAAATTTAACACATCTTAGTTATCGTTCCGTTTTTGTAAGATATTTTGCAACTCTAAAAACGTAGGTAGCTGGTTTCTATATATTTTATAATTGTTCCATTTTGCGTTAAAAGTGGTAATTATCATTGCATAGGTACTATTAATTTAAAAAGTTCTCCACGCGATCACTTTGTTCATTAGATAACATTCTGCATGTTAATGATTATAGCAGCTGTCCATTATTCGCCCCCATTGATAAATTTCGATTTTCAGGTGGTTGGCATATCGAGTGAAGCCAACGCCTCCTCCTCATCTGCTAAAGCAAATGAGGTAAGATGCTCGTTCCTTGTAATATGCCTTGCTGTACTGCACATTTCAATATCGAGTTAACTTGAACATCGTTTGCTCGACACTTTATAAGACTTTAAACAAAACGACCATTTTGTTAATTTTGAAAACCACTTACCAAAAACCACATTATAATCTAGCACTCGCACGCTTTTACATCAACTTATTACTATTGTTCTTTTTAAACATTACAACACTTTAAATAAATATTCCCCCCAAATTTTCACTTACATTTGGAGCAATTTAAATTCACGTCATGCTATTGATTCCACTACTAGCAAATACGGCACGTAAGTAGTGCAAAACGTGAACCGAATGTTCCGGTATACGTTACATTATGCTTCCTTTATTTAATCCGAAAGTATCTTTCTACCCTGAAAATTTTCTTTCCTGAAAATTTTCTTCCCTGAAAATTTTCTTCCCTGAAAATTTTCTTCCGTTCCCTTGTAATGAAAATTTTCTGAAGAAAATCAATCTTTTGCAAGTAAACTATTTATCCGTGAAATATGTTTACATGATTATTAAAACACGTACTTAACATCAAGTCAATTACGTGTATTTATTTATTAATTATTTTAATTGATCCTCTTTTTATGCTTATACGAGAGAGTAATACAGAGCAACAAATAAAGTGACAGTAATAAGCGATAAAGCCTTGGAAGAAACTTCTAAACAAATATCCTACTATGTGTAACTGTCGGAAAAGTTAATCATCCTAGTTGAAACATTAATTACTTTTGATGTTTAATGGATTGAAGAGGGTTCATCTAAAAAACCTGGATAAACCAACGTCATATGACAGTGATGCCATTGAGTGATAATAGCGTAAATAGCTATAAGTGGTCTTTACCTTGCTTTAATTTTTTCTACCTTAATAATTTTCTGCGGTAATATTTCACTCAGTACATTTCAGCGCAGACATTTGCTCAATTTCTGTCTCAAATTGGAACGTACAGTCAAGTAGAGAATTTATATGCCGGGGACCTACTTTGTGCCACATTGCGTCAAAAAGATACAGATCAATGACTCTGCTTTAATGGCTCGGTCCAGGTAAACTCTAATATTTCTTTGCGATTACATATTAAGGTGTCGTTTACCTGCAAGTGTACAACAACCTTGTACCAGGTAAAACAACGGCCTGTTTGCAACAAATTTCGTCACCAACTGCAGGACGGGTATGATCTCTAGATGTGACGAAAACATAATCATTCTCTCATGAGTCACATAATAGTCAAAAGATAATAAAGTTTTTGGTGCGACAAGTGATAACTCTTCAATAGTTCTTGTATTAATTAATGAAAACCATGTTAAAGTGCAATTGAACAATGTTTTCGTATACGCAAACCAGCAAGTTGCGGAGGAAAGTGAAGACAAAATTGACAAAACTCGGCGATAGGATTCAAGTGGAACTGACGGCGTCTCTGAGTGATTTACGGTCATCAGAGCAACAACAAGAAAAAATCTTCATTCCTCGATGGCAAAAGCTTCTTTCTCCCGTAACCAAAGATTTTCAGAACAGTGCTTCAGACTCTGAAACCGTTGACAGAACGATTAGAAGTAGGTAAGCGAAGTTTATTTTTGGGCTCTGGAGTACTATTGATTTGTATTTCTACATTTTGTTACGTACACAATGCTATGTCATTTAATAAAAAAAATCGAACTTCGTGCTCATTTATTTATCAAACAAACACTTAGTAACTAACTATGAAAATACACTATTTATCATAATAATAATTAAACAGAAATTGTTAACCATTTGCGTTTTTCTAATGACGATAAATATTATTTAATAACGATTAAAACCTGTTAATGTGACGATCTTTGATCCTAAGATAAATATTGCAAAGTTCCGTTTTTTTATCGCAAGTCAACACTAAACTAATGAGTACACAAATGCCCAAAAGTGAATTAAGCTTTTTACTCATCGTTTTAACACCTTCAAACGTTTAGAGATTTTTATTCCTCGAGTCCGGAGGTGAATACAGCTGGTTCTTCCGATGTGGAAAGTTCACCGAGTGTGGTTCGCCTAGTGGCACTCGATAAGGAAAATGAAGGAAGAGAGCGAGCAGATAATCCTTATGAAACGACGTTCCGATCCAGAGCGAGCACACTGGAAAAAAATTGTGGCAGATCGAAGATTAAAGAGTGCACAGATATAGTTCAGCGGGTAATTTTAGAAGCTTAAACATCGACCCATTTCAAACAATCAAAGCATCCAATTTCACCTCTAATGTATTTGTTTTACACAAAATATATTGTATATTTCGCTTTAAACAATGCACTAAATCATGTTGTATGAATTTCATCACAAATATTTCTTTTGTGTGAATATTCCCAAAATATTGTTTGATTTTCTTTGTTGCAGTACTTCCAAAGAAACGCCAGAGTTACCGACGTGAATAAGCGATTAAAATCTCAAATTTGGAGTTCTGTTTTAACGATATGTTTGGTGGAGGGGAAAAATCTTTTGGCGTGTGATCCAGAAACGGGTACTTCAGATCCTTACGTTAAATTCAGGTATTATTTTTATCCACATTGTATGTACATAACAACTATATCTTAAATAATGTAAGTTATGTACTCCTTTCATGTCCCGTGAATGACTGCATCATAAATGAATGCAACTTACATTACTTAAATAAATAATGTGAATATTTCTTCATAGCTACACTACATACAATAATATTACGGTTTTCAGATTAGGCAATGAAAAATACAAAAGCAGGATCATCTGGAGATCTCTGAATCCTAGATGGCTCGAGCAATTTGACTTACACCTTTACGATGACGGCGACCAACAATTGGAAATCACCGTGTGGGACAAGGATCGATCTAGGGATGATTTTGTAGGAAGGTAAGTCTTCGAAACTTTAGCTAACCCTCAAACTTGATGAACTTCAGCTGTTAATATGTAAATTATACAATACTTACCAGTATGAAATTTAGATTCTGTCTATAATGGAATCTTGATAAGGTATTCATCAGTTTGAGCTTTCGTTTACTCGGTTGAGAATGGATTTTGCATGATTAAAGATGAAGTCATTTGCATAACAATTTGCATAATCTGCCACTTCACAGAAGTGGATAACCACAATAAAAATCACAGTCCCCTTAGAGATCAATACTCCGGCGAATAAAAGTTGAGAGGATCAAAGCCGCCGAGAAATTCATTCAAATTTTTTGTGAAAGTGTTGCTCTTCTGCAAAAACTCCCGTTGCAAACATCCCTTAATATGATACATAATGCGATCCTTCCGCATTATCTCTAGATGACTCTCTGGATGACAAATTGACTTTGGAAAGTTCGAGTTTCGAAACATTTCTGCCGCTCTCGCGTTTTATGACTCTCACGTCACATTGCCTGATGAATAATGGAAAGGTTTCGCCCTTTTACGTACGGCTTGCAATGAAAGAGATAAGACCTTTAATTTGAGATGTGTTATCCGTGTTGTAACTTCACATCCCCTCGTCAATCCTTTTTTACATATGCATGCGTTGTTAATCAGGATTTCTCGAATTTCTACATCGGTGTTTTCAAACTTTTAATGATGTTACGTATGATGCTTTAGTAGTGAAGTTTCTATCCGAACTCTTTTCTAGAAATAATTTAAGTGTTCTGAAATTTCTAGTTTATACACACAAAGAAATTTTACTTTAAAATAAAAAAAAATGCAGGTAATTTTAAAACTTTTGCATTTAATAACCAGTCTATGATTTATGTTTTTGGAATGAATAAAATGTATTTGATTCAAATGTATCAACTCATTTAAATTAAATACCGTTGCTTTTAATCATGTTAATTTAAATTAAAAATT
>JAWQRP010004663.1:0-11601 GCA_033557875.1 Quadriops clusia | reverse complement strand
CTGATTTTCGATGCAAATATAGCTTTTTTAAAGTACTTATAAAACATATAGGTTTAAGAACTACCATTATAAAGTAGTTATATAATATATTGGTCATATAGTTACTCCAATGTGTTACTTGGGATGTTACCAAAAACTAACCTCAAAAGTATGCCAATAGCTAGCCAAATGACTAGTCATTTGGTTCAATATAACTTCGAAATAAATCTCATATCCTTTAAACCTTAAGTACCTCATAGTCGAATTCATAGTCAAATTCTGGGCTAAATGTTTTCTCTATCGATTCGAAAATTTAGGTTAGGTTAGCGTTTAAAAAAAATGATAAAAGTAATAATCACGTTAGTACATAAACTTTTTACTCACTATGTAACTCTAAACGTATTTATACAATCAAAACGTATTTATACAATCAAAACGAATGTATACAATCAAAACGTATTTATACAATCAAAACGTATTTATACAATCAAAACGTATTTATACAATCAAAACGTATTTATACAATCAAAACGAATTTATACAACTAAAACAAATTTATACAACCAAAACGAATTTATACAACCAAAATTGGTCAATTAACAACAATCCATTGTCCTTAAATAAATTGGCATGTTTTCGTAAAAACACATCATAATGATGTGCATTCGATTGGCCGTCGAGCATGTCAGTCAACCTACATTTGTTTACCTCTGAGGCCGAACGATTGTAAAGAAACAAGGAAGCAATTTATCCGATTTGGCCTGACATTGGAAACTACAAGCTTCTTTTAACATCGGAGCAATTTGCTCAGAGGAAATGTGCGTCGTCGAGTTCCCTGATATGAGTTTTGCTCATGCATATACAATAAAATGCGTCAGAAAGGTCGTGAGTCATTGAAATGGCCATTGAAGAGTGCAGGCGAGCTTCACAGGTGTGCGTGTTGTTTCAGGACTGCAAGACGTGCCTACGTATTTGTATACACAGAAACAAAAGGACCGCAAGAAACAATCAGACCCACCGGTCG
Organism: Quadriops clusia; assembly: GCA_033557875.1. Taxonomy (NCBI): domain Eukaryota; kingdom Metazoa; phylum Arthropoda; class Insecta; order Coleoptera; family Hydrophilidae; genus Quadriops; species Quadriops clusia. The sequence goes on along the minus strand of JAWQRP010004663.1, from coordinate 10,598 downwards.
TCGAACAATAAAATGTAGAATAAACGTTTCTCTTGTTCGAAACAATCAGTTCAAGACTATATCAAAAATTGATTCTACAATTCAGAATTATTTGATTTTGCGACGTTTACTAGATTGACTACCTAGCATTCAATACTATGTACTATACAGTATCATTGATTATGCTTGGTATTCCGAGAGCACATTTACCCTCTGGGCAAGGTTAAAGGTAGGTTCACAATGGAATGTACCTGAGCTGTACACAAGGTACATTAGATTGTGAATCTACCTTTAACCTTGCCCAGAGGGTAAATTTGCTTTCGGCATGCCGCCCTATAGCTATCTGTGCTAGTAGATACATAAATGACATGAAATAGGTAGATGAAATGAAATAGGTAGATTAAATGAAATAGGTAGGTGAAATGAAACAGGTAGATAAAATGAAAATACATGAAGTTAAATACATGAAATGCAATTAAATCAATTTAAATTAAATGAAAATTGCATGAACAAGAAATGAAATACATGAAACATCAACCATGTACTAAACTTGTTGCACTCAACTAGACACTGCAAACACATGAACACCGCACATGTGTTAACTGAAATGACGTCATGTTTGCTCTTATTTTAATACATCGCTCCTCGGCTAGAGCAGAAAAAGCCCGTACGGCCGGTCATATGCGTTTGTAATGTAATATGGCCGCATATGGTCCATGTATGTGATATTATCCTGACATCAGAGCAAAGAGCAGACTTAATTAAAATATTTGCTTTAAATTCAATATCACGCTGTTAGCAAGCGTTTACTACGGCCACATAAAAATGAGCTACAACGTTCGTTACGGCGAAAAACCAAAAAGAACAATAAATAGTTTCGTACTCGTATAATAAATAGTTCGGCATGAAAAAATAATCACGTTTAGGAATGACGAAACACCAAACAGAGCACGAAATATCAGATGGCTGTCTGTCTAAATGTCAAACAAACGAACTGTCAAATAATTGAACTGTCAAATAACTGAACTGTCAAATAACTGAACTGTCAAATAACTGAACTGTCAAATAACTGAACTGTCAAATAACTGAACTGTCAAATAACTGAACAGTCAAATAACTGGACTGTCAAATAACTGAACCGTCAAATTACCGAACTGTCAAACAATCGAACTGTTAAACATCAGAATTATCAAGCAATCGAACTATCAAGCATTCAAATAATCAAGCATTCAAATAATTAAGCATTCAAATAATCAAGCATTCAAATAATCAAGCATTCAAATAATCAAGCATTCAAATAATCAAGCATTCAAATAATCAAGTATTCAAATAATCAAGTACTCAAATAATCAAGCATTCAAATAATCAAGCATTCGTATTGTGAATAAATCGAATTGTCAAGCAATTGAAGTAACAAACAATCAAACTCGCAATGAATCAACCTGTCAATAAGATGAGCTATCAAGTAATCGAAATGTCAAGCAATCGAACTGTTAAACAATCGAACTGTCAAACAATCGAACTTTCAAACAATCGAACTGTCAAACAATCGAACTGTCAAACAATCGAAATGTCAAACAATCGAAATGTCAAACAATCGAACTGTCAAACAACCGAAATGTCAAACAATCGAACTGTCCAACAATCAAACTGTCAACTAATCCTAGTTTCATAAAAAAAAAATACCAAGTCTCGTTACGAAACTACAAAAAAGAACCAACGCATTTGAAAACGTCTTGTACGGAATTACGTTTGGGCCGGCCGCGTCCAGAAGAACCAGCCCAGCCGGACCGGCAAAACAAACAAAATAATAGCAATGGTGCCGAGATCACGTGTCTTGGTTTATAGCTACAGGTAGTGTAGTGGCATGGCACACTGCGATAGTTTTATTGTCGGCTCTCCAAGGCTAACTTGAACATGACGCCGCAGCGCGCGATTATAGGAAGTGATTAGCTATTTTAAGTTTGAAGGTTGCCAGCACTGGACCCGGAACTGCTGGAAAATGTCGAGGAGGCGCTCCGGTCGCCTCCTGGCGGGAAATTCCGGAAGCGGGAAAATTCCTGAGTTAAAAAAAAATACTTGACGAACGTCTAGATTTAAACGGCATCTTGAATAATAAACTTAGCTACGATCTTGATGGTATGAAACCAAGAACATCTGTTAAATAAGTGTTGACAGTAATAAAATATATTTTCTTTAGTAAATATATCACTTAAATGTAATGTCGCTTAAATGTGATGTCGCTTAAAGTGATGTCGCTTAAAGTGATGTCGCTTAAAGTGATGTCGCTTAAAGTAATGTCACTTAAATCTAATGTCGCTTAAATGTAATGTTGCCTAAATGTTACCTCGTCTAAATGTCGCCATCCAAAGCATTTGATGTCGCCAACAAGACTGACATATCAGCACATCCTGTTTACTTCTCAGTAGGAGATCCTCAAACTCAAAGAAAAGTCATTAGAGTCAGCAGGCCATTATTTTAAAAGACCCATCTATCCTCTCGAATATCTCGATAGATATCCTGAAGATGTCAAGGCACAATAGCGTGCCAAATCCACGTGACATTCGAGAATCTGTATGTACCACTTAAGCGTTACAGCTGCGAAACAAATTCTAAACTTTTGCCTGGAAGCTTTAGAAGCTCTAATCGATAAAATAGAAATCAGGAACAGAATAACAAAGAAAAACTTTTGTATTATAGGTAAAAAGAAAAACTCGTTTTAAGCGAAAATTTCATTACATAGTGAGAATGTCATTACATAGTGAGAATTTCATTACATAGTGAGAATTTCATTACATAGTGAGAATTTCATTAAAATTATTTTTAAAAGAAATTGCATGAAAAAAATGTTATATTTCATCATGCTGAGGCGTGCCATCGTATTGAAAATCAAGTGTTCTGTACTCACTTGTTATTTAGATTTAAATCAGCGAATATGTGCACAAACATTATTTCTTTTATTAGCCGTGACATCGTAAATTCGCTTTCGCCGTAAATCTATTTTAGCTCTTATCGTAGCAGGCCTCCACTTCGTCGGCCGATTGTTTTTCGCGGGTTTCTGTTATTGCTAAATTTAGAATGTTTGAATGATATTCTGGTGTTTTTCCTGTTCTGGTTAATAAAAAAAGAGTTTTGGAGTAAGAGAGTGTTTTAAAAAACATTCTTTTAATGAAATAGTTTTTAAATAAAACATTTTTTGAATAAAAAAGTTATTGAACAAAAGAGATTTTGAACAAAAGAGTTTTTGAACAGAAGAGTTTTGAACAAAAGAGTTTTTGATCAAAAGGGTTTTTGAACTAGAGTTTTTGAACAAGAGTTTTTGAACAAAAGAGTTTTTGAACAAAAGAGTTTTTGAACAAAAGAGTTTTTGAACAAAAGAGTTTTTGATCAAAAGAGTTTTTGAACAAAAGAGTTTTTGATCAAAAGAGTTTTTGATCAAAAGAGTTTTTGAATAAAAGAGTTTTTGAACAAAAGAATGTTTGAATAAAAGAGTTTTCAAACAAAATAATTTTTGAATAAAACAAACGTTTTTGAATGAAATAATATTTGAATAAAAGAGTGATTCTTGCAGTGTCAAGCTTGTTGAGCTCGCCTACTACTGTCCACGCACGAATACAGAATAAGCAATGTAAATCAAACTTGTTTACAGAGTTAACTAGATAAATAAGCGTTTCTGTGAATTGTGGTGCAAATTTGCGAATATTGCAGAATTAAATAAAATATAACTCAATACTAGAAACTCTTTAGGAAAAATGTGAGTTCTAGTGTACAATATTATTATTATTGTTGTTATTATTATTATTATTATTATTTACTTACTTACTTATTTACAGGTATACCTGGCCAAGGTTGGGTCTTCAGGTACGAAACCAATAGTTCGAAGGTTTATCTCTTCTCCCTCTGGTCTAAAATCCATACAAAAGAATAATGTTGCTGTATAATGTTACTTAGGAACAAATCTAGAGATCTGGTACATACCTTGAACCGCCTTAGAGGCGTCGGTCATCTGTGATTTGTTATCGCCAGGATTTTGTTTTCTTGAGGTATTAACCAATCAACCAGGCTTTCGAATATTTTCTTTTCTGTATGAAAAATTGAGATTGAAAATAATTTAAACACAATAATTTACACAAATTAATATATATTATAAAATATCATTTATCAGGCCAAAAACAATCTCAAACATATGATGACTTGCATATGCAGTGGTTCCTTTGATTGTCATTTATTGTGCGTATTAGTGTACACACCCCAAATATTGTTTCAAACTTGTTAATATTTATTTTATTATTATCTGGTAATTGTGCTCAATTTCGATCGACATAAAGAATATCAACATTTACAATGAATACCAACGGCCTTGAAGGAAGGAAATGAAATATAAACGTACACATGTACGAATACATACATAAATACTTTATAAACAATTCTTCCGGTGAAGTTGGCAACATCTGCCTTTGGCCGCTTTTTACGATCAACCCGACAGAGAAAGACACATTTCACAGCTTTGTGGACATTTGCCGAATAGAATGGTGACCTACGTTCGAGTGAGGTGATCTGCTTCAAGTGAATTTTTGTGTAAAAATATTATTGAGGAAAACGAATTTCCTAAGTTCTAATTTCCTGAATTCTGAATTGTCTTAATTCATAATTTTCTAAATTCTAAATTTTCTAAGTTCTGAATTTTCTAAATTCTGAATTTTATAAATTCTGAATTTTATAAATTCTGAATTTTATAAATTCTGAATTTTATAAATTCTGAATTTTATAAATTCTGAATTTTATAAATTCTGAATTTTATAAATTCTGAATTTTCTAAATTCTAGATTTTCTAAGTTCCGAATTTTCTAAATTCAAAACTTTCAAAACTCTAAGTTTTCTGAATTCGTGTTTTAGTTAAGTGCGAAAACGACGCAGTTTTATATATTCTAATTTATTTATTTTAAAGTGTGTTCGTTTCGAAGTTTTATTCGGTTGCTACGCCAACTCTAAGGATTCGTACGGGAACCTTTATTTATATCAATTGATACATCAATAGATCAATCTGTACATCAATAGATCAATCTATACCTCATTAGATCAATCTATTCCTCATTAGATCAATTAATACATCAATAGATCAATTAATACATCATTAGATCAATCTATACATTAATAGATCAATCGATACATCAATAAATCAATCGATTCATCAATAGATCAATCTATACATCAATAGTTCAATCGATACATCAATAGATCACCGTATACATCAATAGTTCAATCGATACATCAATAGATCAACGTATACATCAATAGTTCAATCGATACATCATTAGATCAATCGATACATCATTAGATCAATCGATACATCAATAGATCAATCAATTGATTCTTGCTCGCAAGCATGGCAGAGAAGATGGACGGAAAAACAGAAGAAAATCTCCAATCGGATTTTCCCCAGGATTTACCTGATAATAGTCCACCAAGGGTAAGTTCCAATTCCTCGTTTTACCACGTATTTGCGACTCGTTTTATTTTTTAATTTTATTGCACATATGTTTCTTTTTTCTTTGAATTCTTCTCTATGATTTTAAAATGTGTATACATACAGGAAGGGTCTAAATTTTTGTTCCAAAATAATACTTATATGTATTTAACACATGCACGAGTATACACAAATGTGGTCATAAATAGATTAATAAACTAGTATATTAATAAATTCATGCCCTGCCAATGCATACAGATTGTTATCTATATTTCCGGAAAAAAGTGACGTTTAAAGAAATAAGCAAATGACTGATGAAATAATGAGAATGGAAGACAAATGCAATCATGGCAATCTAGATTGTTTTGTTAGAAGTTTGTTTCTGTGTAAACAAATAAATATTAGTTAATCAAATAAATATCACTGAAAATAAATATCAGTGAAAATAAATATCAGTGAAAATAAATATCTGTTAAAATAAATATAAGTGAAAATAAATATCAGTGAAAATAAATATCAGTAAAATTAAGTGTCAATAGAAATAAATATCAGTAGAAATAAAATCAGTAGATATAAATATCAGTAGAAATAAAAATTACTAAAAATAAATATCACTAAAAAAATAAATATCACTAAATAATAAATATCACTAAAAAATAAATATGGATGAAAAATAAATATCGATAAAAAATAAATATGACTAAAAAATAAATATCACTAACAATAAATATGACTAAAATAAATATCACTAAAAAATAAATATCTCTAAAAAATAAATATCTCTAAAAAATAAATATCACTAACAATAAATATGACTAAAAAATAAATATCGATAAAAAATAAATATGACTAAAAAATAAATATCACTAACAATAAATAGACTAAAATAAATATCACTAAAAAATAAATATCTCTAAAAAATAAATATCGCTAACAATAAATAGGACTAAAAAATAAATATCACTAAAACAATAATAAACCTAGAAGGCAAAATGGAACAAAACGTTTCCAAGGATAAATATCTCTAAAAAATAAAGATCACCAACAATAAATATGACTAAAAAATAAATACCACTAAAAAAATAATAAACCTAGATGGCAAAAAGGAACGAAACGTTTCCAAGGATCATCAACTAAAATTCGTCGTCTCGAGCAGATCGCGTCTAGCTGGCTTTGGGCTGACGTCACGGACTGGGCGAGTGGAGGGGAGACGCAAGTCAGTAGTCGGATCTCGGCTTGAAGTCGTCAGTCAGAAACAAAACACGAACGGAGCAGCACGTACGGTTACTGCGACGGAAAAGCGCGATTCTGTTTAACATTCGGTCATAGCGAGTCTTCTTTAGCAGTCGAGCCGTGTAGTGTTTCGCTTTTACTCTAAGCCTATTTATTTTTTCCTCCGTTTCCTTTCGTTGTAAGTGCGTGACTTATTTCTAAGGATAATGTCCACTGCAGTTATGTCACAGAACACGTTGTACGAGTTCGGGGAGAGTATGATAAAGATTAAGGTAAGCATCAAACGTCTGCGGCCCTTAGTACTTCGAGCGTCGCGCTAAGGTCGCCTCAAGTATAGTTGGCGTAGTTTTGGTCCTTCGAGTGTTCAATTAGGAATTTTTGTTCGCGTCCTAAGTAAACGTTAGCCACTTGTAGCGCCTGCTAAGTGTAGGTCTAACTAAATGTTGCTCCAACTAAGTGTTGGTCCAGCTAAGTGTTGGTCCAGCTAAGTGTGGGTCCAGTTAAGTGTAGGCCTAGTTAAGTGTAGCCTCAGCTGAATGTATCCTCAGTTAACTGTAACTCCAGCTGAATGTATTCTCAGCTAAATTAAACCCCAACTGAATGTAGCCTCGGTTTAATGTAACCCCAGCTGAATGCAACCTCAGTTAAATGTAACCCCTGCTGAATCTAGCCTCAGTTCAATCCTAGCCGAGTATAGCCCCAGCTAAATGTAGAGGTTAAATGTAACCCCAGCTGAATGTTAGCCTCAGCCAAATGTTAGCCTCAGCCAAATGTTAGCCCAAGCTAAGTAATGGGTAGTACTTTAGCCTGAGTGACTGGTGCATCGAGTAAACAAGTACTAACTTCTTTGGAGCCTCAAGACTGGTTTCCGAGAGCTGTCAAACGGGTCCGCGAAGCACGGGAGCGCTACATTTGGGGTTTTATTTATGTTTTTAGCAAGATCGGTTTGTTTGGATCCCGATGGATAGTGAAAAGAGAAACCATGGCCTCCCACTACCTTGCTTTCACGTCGCCCAGCCTTCCTCTGTTGTCATTGCACGTGAAAGTAGGCCTAGGAATTAACTTTTACCAATTGTACGACAGATGAAAGTGCAACTCTCATCTAGTAGGCTCTTATCGCGCCCATTTGCCGAGCAAAAGTGCTTTTGGTCGCGTCGTGCAACAAGTGGTCGGCGAAACATGGCCTGATCCAAGGTGGCTGTGGTGATTTTCCTCTTGGGGTGCACAACATGGTTATACTGCAAAATGGTACAGAAAATCTGAAAATTTCGACATTATGTTGCTCGTGGTTCTTTTGTTTTGAATTTTGTTTTTGGTGTAATTTGTTTCGCATTTTCTCAATTAGTGCGGTTGGTTTCGCATTTTCTCAATTGGTGCAGTTCGTTTCGCATTTTCTCAATTGGTGCAGTTCGTTTCGTATTTTCTCAATTAATTGGTGCAGAATGTTTCCAACTAGTGTGGTTTCTCCATTAGTGTAGTTTGTTTTGAATTTTGTCAATTGCTGTAATTTGTTTTGTTGTTATTTTGTTATGTGCTTCGAGATTTGCCATGTGCCTCGAGATTTATCATGTTCCTCGAGTTTTGTCATGTTCCTCGAGTTTTGTCATGTTCCTCGAGTTTTGTCATGTTCCTCGAGTTTTGTCATGTTCCTCGAGTTTTGTCATGTTCCTCGAGTTTTGTCATGTACCTGGAGATTTGTTATGTACGGTCGGGGAGTTTATTATATACACCGTGCGGCAAACCTAAGGTATTATACCTAAAGGTTTGCCGCACGGTGCGTATAATAAAAAGTCCTCGACTGTACCTCGTGAAAATTATTCACTCTCCCGTAACGCTTTAAGGAGCACAACTAGCAAATGGGAATCCTGCCGTTATTTACAAATAAATCGCTAAGACCCAGAAAACACGCTTGACCATGTCTGTTTTTAAAAACATGCTAGACTTATATGCTACCTAAATAGCTCTTCTTGGCTCGTCATACAATACCCTATTCTCATCTGATCAGGGAACACCTAATGCTATTTTTCTTTAGCCTCAACCATATTTTTCTAGAAAGCGTAAAGTCTCAAATTTTCTATTTTACAGTTTGGCACCTGTTTTTCAACAGGGTGCCTATTTCAACTGATCAAGAAATAAATTAGGGTTTTTCTACGTAATTCTATTGTTATTTCATTCTAAGGTTTTCTATTTTCATTGTTGACACATTTGAACGTTTTCTATAAAGCAATGGGAGAAGGATATTACTTATATCCTGGGGGTGAAATTTGCTCAATATTGGCACCACATGCCCCAAACAATTCAACTCAGTACGCCCCTCACCTCTCATTGACATTTGGCACATTTAGAATCCATACCAAATTCTTTATTTTTTTTTTAGATAATCTTTCGAGATTTCCTGCAACTAATGATTAATGATATCAATATACAGTTGTTTATCAAACATGTAATTCCATCTGTACGTATATTTCACAATTCTACGTGGAATCAACTTTTGATAGATTCCTTGCTTTGGTTCCTCGCTGTGATTCCTCGCTTTGATTCCTCACTAGCGCCAGGGCCGGACCGGCCGCTCTTCGCGGGAAATTGCGTAATTTTCCCCAAGAGAATTAAAATGTTGAATCTGCGGAAAAATAGCCGTGTTTCGCAGCAATTTGGTGAATCACTTCAATTAAATTGCGCTTTGAAATGAAAATACGAATAGCATTGCTGCATAGCAAGGCCACTGAAAATTGTCGGTTTTGTTATTTTGTTGTATCCTATTATTATCCCAGCACATAATATTCCATTATTCTGGCGGTATTACCTTACTTTGGGATTACGCTTTCAGGCACCGAAAACCTTGCTCAAACTTCAAGTATATATCTAAATACTGGTCATAAATTGTATGAACGTTTTGCTTGGGCAAATATCAAAGTTTTGTGCACAACACGACTCTTAACGGATAATTTGCGTTCAAGTTTTATTTCTATTAAAATTTTGTTTATACGATTATTCGGCTCCATAATTACTAAAATTATATTTGCACATGTGTTAAAATATGTACACTGTTTAAACCAGGATTAAGAGTACTTCCAGGATTAAATTCACACATACTCTCCTAAGAACTGTTTATTACTAATTGTAGTATGCAAAAGTTTGCACTGATATGTGCCATTACACACTTTGTGTTATTAACACTAGATGGCAATAAAAGGCAGACCCAATTTTTTTTACAAACAATACTTTTCGATACACCTAATTCTGTAATTACTTCTTTACAAAATTAAATGGGAACTCATTTATCTTAAAGATGAGGGACTTAGGCAGGTTTATTAGGAATTAAAATTCCATTCGATCTTACGTGGACAATAAAAAAAATTACCAAAGTTCGTCAATTTTGTTTTTTTTTTTAATCACAATTTAAGTGCAAAACGAACATAATTAACAAAAATGTGGCGCTATAAAAACATCTAGTTTACGTTCTTACATAATTTGATCTCGATTACAAGTCTTTACATACATCCAGTTCGATAAAAACTGACTAGAGCTGAGGGTGGTTAAACTTTTGCTGATTTGAACCGAATATTATACACATTTGCACTTGGAATTATACATATCTGTATTTGGAATTATACATATCTATATTTGGAATTATACATATCTATATTTGGGATTATACATATCCGTACTTGGAATTATATACATCTCTACTTGAAATTATACATATCTGTTAGTATTTAACTAGACCGATAGCATCAGTATGTAATGTTGCAATTTTTTCTTGCAGGGTAATGCAGACCAATCACCAACAGCTGCAGCTCACCTAGCTGTAGGAACGCCAGCGATGCGTTACACTCTTACAAGAATGGCTTCGACCCCAGCCAACCCGACAACAGCAGCGACAGCGGCAAGCCTCGTGTCCTCGATCCTGAACCTCCAG
>JAWQRP010004662.1:0-11602 GCA_033557875.1 Quadriops clusia | reverse complement strand
AAATCTTAAAATCCTGGAAAAATCCCAAAATCCAGTAAAAAATCCCAAATACAAGAAAAATCCCAAACAGGGAAAATCATAAAATCCTGGAAAAATCAGCTCTAATATACGTCGATCTAAAAAAACGATATTGCAGCTATCAGCAAAGCTTGACTTTGCAAACTTTAATTTATATTTATGAATAATAAGAAATTTAATTAAGCTAGTTGTATTTCGAAAACTGCTTTAGGCGTACTATGGGGAGGGGGTGAACTGAAATTTTCAAAGCGGAGAAAAATATTCAAAAGAGGGAGAGTTGTAAAGCAAACATTTTTTGACCACAATTTCCAATAACAATTTTTGACTATAAGTTCTGATTACAATTTTGGACCGTAATTGCAGATGAAAATTTTTAATCAATCTTTCTGACCAAAATTGCTGATCCAAATTTGTGACTGAAATTGCTGATCAAAAATTAACACAGTTTCTGATAAGTTTCTGAACACAATTTCATATCAAAATTTCTAAACAAAAAATATGATCACTATTTCTGATCACAAAATATGGTAAAACTATCTGAACAAAATTTATATAATATATTACATATTATCCAACGGTTTTCGATTTTTTGTAGCTCACGCACACATGATTCACGTAAAATAAATAATAATCACGTTCACGTCACGCACGGTACGTGAGTCACGACGTCAACGTGATTTTTTCACGTCACACGCCCACCACTAGTGGAAAGTAGCAAATGACCAAATATAATTCAAATTAATTGATCAAGTAAAATTTTAAGTTACGAGATTCGTCAAATTCGCAAATTACCCATCTCTAGACATATTCACAAAAAAAACTGATCTTATTTAATTCTGTATACTGCTGAAAGCTATAGGACTGACTAGTGTTCCAAATTTACCTATAATAATCAGACTCATTATCATTGAATGGTATTCAATAAACTAGTTTGAATCATTGCTAATCTATCTATGTGAGTTTTTTTATGCGTCTTCAATGCAGAGCTCTGTCTAAACGCCTGTCCACAACAATCACATATAAACGGCTTCTCACCGGTGTGAATTCTAAGATGCGAGCTCAAATCATTTGACTGTGAAAATGCTTTTGTACAGAACTTACAGACATATGGCTTTTCACCAGTGTGAGTGCGCTTGTGCCTCGCAAGTATCCCGCTTCTGGAAAATCTCATTTTGCAGACCTCACACTCATATGGTTTTTCACCGGAGTGGATGCGTTTGTGTTTTGTTAGCGATGATGAAGTAGTAAAACCATGGTTACAGATCTGGCAGACAAACGGTCGAGCTCCAGTGTGTTTTCGCAAGTGGGCTCCCAGTTCACCTTTGGAAGCGAAACCATTCCCACAAATGCTGCACAGATGTGCTTTGATTCCCGAGTGGCGGATCGTGTGTTGTCGGAGATTCCCCAATTGATTGAAACCTTTTCCGCAGGTGGCACAAAGGAAAGGCTTTTCGCCGTTGTGTGTTCGCATGTGGTCTTTCAAATTGCTGATTTGATTGAAACCTTTGGAGCAGATGGAGCAAACGTGGGGTTTAATCCCGGAGTGGACGTTCATGTGATTTATCAGTTGTTCCCCACGAGCAAAGCCTTTATTGCAGAGGCTGCAAACGTGGGCTTTAACAGCAGCATGTATCTTTAAATGGCGTGTTAGGTGACTAGGTTTGACGAATATTTTAGAGCACACATGACAAATCAGCATTTTATCTTTATCATTACTATTACTTTTATCTTGAATGTGAGTTCTCATGTGAGAAGATAAACTCTCTTTTTTATCAAACTCTTTCTGGCAAATTGTACAGCTGTGTTTATCTTTACTCTCATCTCCAGATTCAATGCTTTCATCAAGTTTTTCATCGCAGGATTCATCTTTAATTTCTTCAATAGCATCGTTCAACTTCTGAGCAATATTATTCATGGATTCCGTATGTGTCACTCTATGTCTCATTAATAAATCATTTCTGGTGAACCCGCGGTTACAAATGTCACAGGTATACGGTTTTAATTGCGAATGCACCGCCTTGTGACGATTCAGGTGGCTAGCACGGTTGAAAACTTTCTTACATACCTCACACTTATGCACTTTACTCGAATTCTTTGGATCATAATCAGAATCATCACTACCTTGATCATCTCCCACTAAATCCTCAGTGTCATTATTCAAATCATCAAAGAAACTCTGCTCTTCTTCCAAGTCAAATTCTGGTTTAATAACAATATTGATGGTATCTGAGGCCATCTCCACGTTCTGGAGCAGCGCGCTGGCCTCCTCCTTGATGAACTGCTCCTTCTGCAATGGAGACACCCCAAACCTCTGGCGCAATAGCGTGTCGCTTTCCTCGCACTGGCGCTTAAACATGTAGGTATTACTGACTTTGGCGGCGCAGGGGAGGCAAATCTGCTCCGGGAGACCGTCGCCGAGCGTTATCTGGAAGAATAAGCGCTTGCTGGAAGGTCGTCGGCGAGCGGGACGTTGTAAATATTTACCTGCACAGAGGCGTATGCCATCATCATTTCGGCGAGATGTATGGTAGTGCCCGTTTTCTCATCGGAGACGAAAACGGACTGCATCTCGCCGTCTTCTGTTAGGCACGCGCGGCATACTCTCGGCAAGGCTGGCTCTTCCATTTTTTAAGGGCCGACAAGGAAAAATTGAGTTTGTAAAATGTACATATGAAATAACCCCACTCCGTGACAACAATTCGCCAACTGCCCAGCGGTGCCCTCTGGGCGGTAGTTGAGGATGGCGTCGTGTGACGTTAAAAGCGCAAAATTCAATTGTGGTAATTCCGAAATATATAGTGATAAATAAATATACGTGAATTATCACAACTTTATTATTACAATACTATACTGAATAAATTGGGTAGGTATATAAAACCTATGATTTTACTAACATATTTTTACTAGCGTTCCAAGGGTGAATAGAAGGGTGACGGCCGAAAATATTGCTCCAGTTCATAATGGGATTTATAGCAAAATCTTATAGTATACATTGAAGTTATTTGTGAAATTTTGTTATTGAAAAAGATTAATGCGTTCAAGATGTGATTTACATTTTCCCGAGACATCTCAAAGCAATTATCGGAAAAATGAAATTAACAGTTAATTCTAATTCTTATAGTCGTAACTTCAGTTCATAGTAGTGATTTTCGAAGAAATTGTTTTTTTGCGAAATTATATATATCTTTGAAAAAAATTACTCTTTTGATCAAAAAAAGTGATACATACTGAAAAAAAGGCTACAATGAACTGAAGAAAATTTAATTTAGTCAAAAACTCATTAAAATCGAATGAAAATTGCAGTGTGGGCGACGACAACCATGCCAAAATAAACTGCTATGGCCACCACAAAACCGACCGTCATCAAATACAATTTTGATATATTTGAGATAAAAAAAAGAAATAAAATCAAAACAAATCTTACAATAGATAAAAGGTTTTGATTATGACCGATTTAACAAGTTCTGTTGAATAATATTTTTAAAAAATATTCCGCTATCGCCAAATATTTGCAATAAATCTGTAAACTGCTTCCAAGTGGTTCCTATGTTCATTTTTAATATGTTGGTTTTTGACGTCTCATAGAATAAATGGGTAGCTTGGCAACAGAATTACGTTTTGTTAACCATTTAACAGTTAACAAAAAATAAGAAAAAAATTCTAAAAAAAAAACCAACTCGCATCAAAAAATGTCTAAGATAAAAGTTGTTGGTTAGGACATATTTAACAATTTTTGTTACATAAAGCATTCCAAAATATTACTCTATCGCGAAATATTTGCAATAAACCTGTAAACTGCTCGAATAAACTATAGTTAACTGGTAGCCTACATAAGCCAAAAGTTGATCAACCCGTGTCATTCAAATCGTGAGTCTAAATATCAAATTTGAACCAAATCCGTTGGCTCGTTCAGGCTGCAACCGTGTCCGCAGACAGACAGACCGACAGACAGACGTCATTCTAAAAACATGTTTTTCGTATTCCTGGGACCCTAATTAGTGATAAAAAATCAAAATCTCAAAAAGTAAAATTTGGTATGATTACAATACCTCCCTCTATAAATATGACGGTCGGTAAAAACGATATGTGGCAGAGCAAGTTTTGTAGGGACAACTACCTCCGGTTTTAAAAGCTAAAATTTACCCCTATTTTGTTGTACGTGTAATGCAATTTAGTTAAAAATTCTTATCTAATTATTAGTGAAAAAATAAAGAAAATTGTGAGTAGCAGGAATTAAAAAAAAAGCCTAATTATTAATATTGTGCAGAAAGAAAACGTATGTGCATTTGTAATACCAATATTTATATCTATAAAATCACCTCTTGTTATTATCGTCTGAAGCAGTGTTCCAATTGATGTTGGTTTTTTCGTTGACGGGTTTACGTTCGCTCTCGACGATCTCACCGATTTTGTACTTTAGCATGAGTTCTCTGGCGTCGCTCGAGTGGCCAACATCCTCAAAGGCTTCGCTGGCGTCCTTTCCGGCCTGCTCCAGAAGGACCTCTTCTCCACCGGGATGCTAAAAACAACCGATATAACACGTTTAAATATTTTATTTCAAGTAATCATATTAGCAGTGACAGATTTGCGCAAAGTTGAAAGAATCTGTCCGAGGTCGCAAATTTTGAACCGAGGGAAAGTAGGGTGTAGTAAGGAATGGTTCATTTAAAAGTAATGACAGTTATTTGAATACAATGGAAAATAAAATAAACGACAGTAGTGAAACGACGATTCTTTATTTTTAATGTTATTTTTGTTCGAAATGAGAATGATCTCAATAATCGTACGGAATTTTTTTGTTCTCAGCATTAGAATATCATTTCCGGTACAAAAACAAAAATCAGAAATATCAAAGAAAAATTAAATACAACAAAAATATAACAGAAAGTGTTAGAAAATCCATTTTTTTTTTCTAAGAATTTTAATGGATGTATTTGTTGCCATTTATTTTATACTAATTTTAAATAATATTTGGAATAAGTATCAAATTATAGATCTTTAGAAAAGAAAAGGAATCGATAGACGTTTTTGAAGCTGTACTGTTATTAATTTCTTCTTGTTAGTTTCTACTTTATATATAATTCGGGGGCATCGTTATTATAAAGAGGCGTGGCTTTTTAAATGAGTGATTAGATCGAAGCGTGTCTGAAAAGACAAACCGACAGACATAAGGCATAATCCGAACTGCCCGCAAAACAGTTGGCGAGATTACAGTACAACCTAACCTAATATAACCAAATCCCTGAATTTTCAATTTCTGTGGATTGCATTTCAATAAATGTTGTTTGAAGCTGCCGCTTCGGAACCCCGAAAAAAAAAAAGAAAATTTGCCACTGCGTATTAGTGATAGAAACGATGATAAATCTTACGTCACACGAGTCGTAAACCCAATATCTTAACGAGGAAAGGACGAACGGGTGCACAAAATTGCTGGGTCACCGAAGCAATTACGCGAGCCGGCGACCGACGGGCGACCGGAGCGGGGTTCGCAACGGAAGCAGTTACCTCGTTGAGGAAGGCCGTAACGTCATATACGTTGTTGTGTATAACGATCCAGGCGGATTTGTTGTCTAGGTGGTCCTTAACCTCCGCGAGGGTATACTGCTTAGCTGCCATCGCTCTGCTGTGCCGGATAGGGATCGCACGAGGGAGTCACGAACAAATAGCACCGGTGAAACCGCACAGACCTGCTGCTTCGTTTGCACTGAATCGACTGAATCCACCGCTGAATGTTTAGAGACGGACCGACCTTGGCGACGGACTACGCCACTACGCGACAGGCAATTGCTGACGTATATTATTATCAGCTGGAAATAACGAAAGTCATTTGTAACCGTGCGGCGATAAAATCCCCCAGGTTCTCGACGCGTCGCGTCAGCCGTTCGGGCCGATCGGGTTGGCAACGTCGCGATTTCGCAGAGGAATTTGAAAATAGCGGCAACGATGATTCATATCGCCGTGATTAACGAGGCTCGTATACATTGATAGCGATTACGGTCTTGTTTAATCCGTTTGCAACCTGCGGCGGGCTGAACGGGCATCGGGCATCCCGTGCACGTCGATAACGGATCCTGTTGTCGATGGAGTGCGATAGAGGCGGGGGTTCCCGTAATCGACATTAACCGCATTAATCACTGTACACACTGGATCTGCGGGGTTTGCGGACGGTGATTTATAAGCGAGTGAATCATGGTCAAGGAAGCCAAGAGAAGTCCTAGAAAAAACAATCGCAAAGCGAAGTCGTTTTCGTGCAAAATCTGTCTGAGAGATGTGGAAATATTCAATGGCGACAGGAAGTTTAGCGAGGACTATCACAATCAGGAAGAGATGCACCTGATGAATTTGAAAATGAAACAGAAGTTGCAGAACGTGCCCGTGTCGGAAGGTGAGTTTCCTTTTGTGTATAGTTTGTAATTACAAAAGCAAATCATAATTATTTTTAGAAGTACAATTTTGGATGCAACATTTCGGAAGCTCGGAACGCATCGCGAACCTCGGGCGCGATCTGCTGCGGAAGGCCGACGAACAGTACGCGAACCGCCAGAAGAACGACGGCGTCCGCAGAGACCTGGAGCGGGTCGTGTCGGAAGCCCTCGGGCGCAAGGTGCGCGCCGAGCTGTACGGGTCGCGGGTTACGCGGCTGCAGACCGAGAGCACCGGCGACCTCGACATCTTCGTGCACGTGGACTCGCCGGAGCCGGACAAGGTGACCGAGAAGAAGTACCTGGAACGAATCCTGAAGGCGATGGACGAGCAGTGGCAGGTGTGGGTCAACGCGCGCGCCATCCTGCACTGCCGCACGCCGCTGATCACGGTGGTGCACCTGGAGACCGACCTGGACTGCGACGTCACGATCCGCAGGCCCCTGAGCCTGAAGAACACGGAGATGATGATCCGGTACATGGACCTCATCGGGCCGATGCGGGAGCTGGTGCTGCTGCTGCGCGACTGGCTGAAGCTGTGCGAATTCAACCGGGACGTCAGCAACTACGCGCTGTCGCTGATGGTGCTGTTCTACCTGCAGCGGGCGGGGTTCGCCGCGCCGGTGGGGGCGCAGAATGCGGCGCCGACGAGGACCTGCGACCGGTCGGCGCTGGACCTGATGCGCGGCTTCTTCGAGCTGTACGCCGAGTTCAAGTTCGGCGCGGAGGTGGTCTGCCCGCTGTCGGGGAAGGCCGAGCCGAAAGCGGCCGTGGCCCAGCGACAGAAGGAGATGGAGACGAACAGCGGCATGGTCGTGCAGGATCCGATCGACCTCGAGCACAACGTGACCAAGGAGACCAACAAGTACCAGGCCGACGAGTTCAAGAAGATTTGCGGGCAGTGCGCCAAGAGTTTGGAGTTGGTTTGTTGATGTTTAAAATGATTTTAAAGGTTGTAAAATATATATATTTATATAATAATAATAATAATAATAATAATGATAACAATGAAGATAACAAAAGTGTTTTACGTAAATCAATCGTTCAATCAGTATAACTCATAGTTTTAATAAATTGAACGGCAGCAGTAAACTGTGTCCACCAGTAGAGGTCCTCGCCGTGCATGAGGTCGGCCGCGAAGCAGGAGACGTAGTCGACGGTGGACATGAGCGCGTGCGGGTTGACCTGGATGATGACGTAGACGAGCACGGGCGTGAAGTCGTCGGCGGTGGGCGGCGAGAGCGCTTGGTCGGCGTCGCTGGCCGCCAGCGAGAGCAGGTCCATGATGACGTGCGCGGCGCGCACGACGCAGCGCAGCTTGTCGCGCGGCGTGCGGTAGGCGGCCATGGCGGCCAGCGCAAGCTGCGCGCCGGGCCAGGGGCAGTCGCGGCGCAGGGCGCGGTCGATCTGCAGCGCGCGGTGACGCGGCGTGACGAGGTGCGCGAGCCGGCGCACGTGGTCGGCGAACACCTGGTCGCGCGACGCGTCCATGTCTCCGTTGGGGTAGAGCGCGGGCAGGTAGACGTCCTGGCGCGCCATCAGCGAGCGCTCGACGGCGGCGCGCGCGCGCTCCAGCTGCGCCGGGGAGGCGTCGCGCCAAGCCGGGTCGGCCTCCATCTCGGCGGCCAGCGCGTCCAGGAAGCGCCGCAGCAGCTCCGTCTTCTCGTCCGCGAGGCGCGCGGCCGCGAACTCGCCGGCGAAGGCAGCCAGCTCGGCGTCGCGGCGCTCCAGGAAGAGGCGCGCGCAGGCGGCCACCAGGGCTGCGTGCGCGCGCTCGCCGTCCAGCGCCACGCGGCGGCGCAGGCCGTCGAGGCGCGCCGCGGCTGCGAGCAGCTGCTTGCGGCAGGAGACGAGGTACTGCGTGTACAGCGACCGCTTGGCGAGGTCCTCGTGCAGCGCGCGGCACAGCTCGGCGCGCCGCTGCGCGTCCAGCGGGCGCAGGCAGCGCAGCGCCTCGGCCACGCGCGCCGCCAGCCGCCAGTCGTCGCACGAGCGGGCGCGGGCCAGCCGCAGCCGCAGGAACGCCTCGAGGTCGCGCGCGCCGGGCTCGCAGTCCGCGCCGGCCATGACTGCGCGCATCTTCTTCTTGGCTTGTTCGAATGGGTCCTGTTCGGGTTCGCTTTGTTGCGCTGGCGACGGCGGAGGGGGAGCGTGCGACGTCTCCTGCGATCGACAGGCGTCCGACTTGCGCCTGTACTTGGCCAGGATGTCGTCGGACGTCTCGGACGAGAGGGGCGGCGGCGGCGGCGGCGGAGGTGGCGGAGGGTGATCCGAGTCGTCGCAGGCGCGCCCGGAGCACTTGTTGCCGCGGCGGATGCGCATGCGGCGCAGCTTGCCGAAGAAGCCGCGCTCGGCCTTGGCCTCGTCGGCGTCGGGGTCGCCGCGCTCTGCCGTCACGTCGAAGCTGATGCTCTTGGGGATGGCCCCGGAGGAGGACGAAGCGGCGGCGGGCGGCTTGGAAGGCGCGGGAGAGAGGACGCTCAGCTCGCTGGCGCTGCCGCTCGGGGTCGAGGTCATGTTGAGGCGATCGGAGCCGTTGCAGGTGCGACTGCGCGAGTCGCTGCCGCTGGAGGCCGAGCTGCCGCCGCTGGAGGTGCTGGCGTTGGAGGGCGCCGCCGTCTCCGAGCGGGCCACGCTGGCCGTGTCGTCCGTGTCCACCTCGGCCATGCGCTCCGAGTCCGAGGCCAGCACGTCCGTCGACCAGGCGCTCTCGCTGGCCGTCTCGGACGCGTCCGGCGGCGGCGCGAGCACCGACACGAGCGCCATAGCCGCCGCCGCCGCCTCCACCACCACGACCTCCGAGTCCGAGGCCAGCACGTCCGTGCTCCACGTGTCCGAGATGATCGAGACGGTCTCGTCGCCCTCGAGCAGCTTCTTGATCTCGAACTTGCCGAACTTGTCGTCGATCTCGGAACGGATCTGCTTGCCCAGCGGGGGCGGGCCCATGCCGCCGCCGCGCTCCTCCCCCACCTGCGAGCTGGGCGTGTCGCGGCCCGAGATGTTGGGCGTGCCGCGGCCCGATACGTTGGCCGACACCATGTCGGACAGGTTGTCCTGGTCGTTCTGGTCCTCGGCCTCCATCTCGAGGCTGGACGCCACCGAGTGGTTGCTGGCCGCCTCGGACACGGCCTCCAGGTTGTCGCTCGTGTTGCCGATGGAGCCGTCGTCGTGCGAGCGCGAGAATCGCGTTCGTTTCTCGGGCGCGTCTGTTACAGAGGGTCTGGGTGGTTCGCCGACTCCGACGCCGCCGCCCTCCATGGCCATTACCTTCTGCTCGGTCATGAGCCCGACGAGGTCGCCGTCGTCGTCGAGCAGCAGCGGTACCTCGACGACCGTCTCCGGGGCCGGCGCGTCCCCGCCCGGCGAGTCTCCCTTGTTCTTCTTGCGTCCTAGCAGTCCGTTGGTTTTCTTATCGACTCCGTTCATTTGCTGCTGCTGCTGCTGCTGCTGGCGTTGCGGTGACGACGAAGGAAGCGAAGATAACAACGCACCCAAACGCTCTCGAGCATCGTCAGATAAAGGAGAACGAGACTCGCCGTCACGAACCGCACGGAAGAAGTTGGCGAGGCCGACGAGCTCGGCCCGCGTCAACAAAGCCGCCGTCCGCTTGGCTTCGCTCGTCGGCCGTTCGTTCTCAGAGTAGTCCTCGTCGCCCTCGTCACCCTCGTCACCCTCGTCACCCACGGCACCATCGGCGAGAAGAGCGTCCACCAAGGAGGGCACCGCGCCGCGGTCGAAGCTGTCGTAGAGGTCGGCCACCTTGCGGTCCGGGTCCTGGTGGCGCATCAGCGACAGCATCTGCAGGATCTGGCCGACCTGGATGAGGTTGTGCCGGGCCACGGGAGAGACGGGCGCGTCGCAGACGCCGTACAGCTCCGGGTTGACCACGGCCAGGCAGATGAAGTGCGTCAGCAGCAGGTCCGTGCACATGGCGTTGGCCTCGCGCTCGTCGGCGACGCCGCGCTCGCGCAGCATCGCGGCGATCTGGCGGACCAGCCGGCGCACCGAGCGCGGGAAGCAGGCCGCGTTCTCGCGCAGGCCGGCCACGAACCGCTCCGTCAGCGCCACCAGGCAGCCGACGCTCCACTGGCGGAAGGCGCGCACGCGCGCCTCGAACTCGGCCGAGCCCTCGCGCCCGAACCGCTTCTGCCGCTCGACCTGGCTGAAGCGGCCGACGGCGCGCGCCGGGTCCACGTCCAGGTACTGGTCGGCCTCGACCAGCAGCTTCATCACGGGCGCGTGCAGCGCGCCCGCCAGGAACAGCCGGCAGCCGTGCAGGCTCTCGTGGAAAGCCGAGTACATGCGCGCGAACGAGCACGACCCGTTACGCAGAAGCCGGCGCGGGTTCTCGCTCTCGGCCACCTGCAGCCGCGCCAGCTGCCGCAGCACCTGCAGCGCCAGCGCCGTGTCCTCCGCGCCCATCAGGTTGCCGTACACGCCCGTCACCAGCGTCTGGATCGCGTCCCCCACGGACCTGCTCGCCTCCGCGTTGCTCTCGCCCGCCACCAGGCACCCGCCCACCAGCTCCGGCGCCACGCGCAGCCCCCTCAGGAACGAGCTGTACCCCACCACCTCCGGGTACTGCAGCACCTTGCCGGCCTCGACGAACTGCGTCGCCTCCAGCCACCGCGCCCGCTGGCAGCAGCTGGCCGGCGAGCACTCGGGCCGGGACACGATCAGTCGGTTCAGATTTATCCTCTGCTGCGCGCTCACCCATGCTGCTTGATATAATCGTTGGCTATCTTCTGCAATCTATAATAACAGAAAAATACTCGATTATCCGACAATTATTTGAGGAGAAAAAACCAATCCAACATTAACGCAAAAACTAACTTTAATTCAAGTCGATTCAAATTTGTGACGAATACCGAATATTCAGTCAAATATAAACCGAATATTCGGATAAATAACGTTGGTAATGGGAAGTATCATATCGCCGGTCCAGAAGAACAATGACGTAACTGCAGAAATGTGTCAAATGCACATCAGAAACACAACCCATACACTGGGGAACATGGACGAAATTTGTAATTTGTGTCTTCTAGATCAGACGAATTAAACGTTTTATACTACAACTGCAAATCGTTTTTTTTTACTCTCCTGTAAAATTTTTATGTTTTGCATTTACGTCATTGTTCTTCTGGAACGTCGATATGTCATCC
>JAWQRP010004661.1:0-11603 GCA_033557875.1 Quadriops clusia | reverse complement strand
CATGTACATACATACCTACTTTTTATACATGGTATCCCAACCTCAGTGGATTGGTGGATTGTGGTTTTATTACTGAAGATAGACCAAATGTGTAAATACAAAAGTTATATTGCATTAAAAACCTTCTTAAAATATTTTTTTTATCTCTAAATATAGTTAGGAGATGCACATAAGACATCAAGTCCATTTTCTTAAATGGCACCCCACCATTTTAAGTTTTTTTCTTAAATCTATTTATTTAGACCTTTCCAACGGTAGCGGGTTAGTACTGTCTTAAGTCAATATTTTTCGAGATATTAATTTCTTTAGATAATTTTTGATCAAAACATTACTCTACTTAAAATGAATTCTCAGAGAAACCATTAAAGGTGGGGGTTTTAAATTGATCAGTGTTTCAAGGGGAAGCTTGCCTGATGCGAATCTATTTCGTTTCACTTTTCTGTTACTAAATAGGGGCTCAAAAATATTGATTATAAACGCTAAAATTTATACTTTTTGCATAACATTCCCTATACCTAAATCTAACCGATTGTGGGTTAAGGGTTCCCACACAATAATCGCACAAAATTTGTATCCACAAGTAGATACACATCAGTTTTCAAGAAGTATACATACTTCAATCACAGATATCTTTGCTTCAATGAATTACATTATTAAAATGTCAAATTGACAAATACATTTTACTGTAGAATAAAAGTTTGTGCAGTGTGATTTCGATCATTATTTATACGATGACTTAAAAAACATTCTTAATGTCAAATTTAAAAATAATTATTTACTTTTTTTATAAATTCTGAATAAGTGAAGATAGTATTAACGAAAAGACATTAGTTTACCTAAAAATCACGTAAGAAAATTAATTTTTTTCTGGAAAAATCATAATCGGTTAGATTTAGGTCTAGGGAATTTTATACAAAAAGATTAAATTTTTAATCAATTTTTATAATATGAAAACAATATAATATCATTCCATTTAAACAAAATGAGTTAGTGCCATTTCAATTTTAGCGTTTTTAATGAATAATTTTGAGCCCTTATTTAGTAACAGAAAAGTGAAACGGACTGGATTCGCATCGGGAAAGCTTCCTCTTGAAACGCTGATCAACTTAAAACCCCCACCTTTAACCGTTTCCCTGAGAATTAATTTTAAGTAGAGTAATGTTTTAACGAAAAATTATCTAAAAAAATTAATATCTCGAAAAATATTGATTTTAGACAGTACAAACCGGTACCTTTGGAAAGGTCTAAATAAGGAGATTTAAGAAAAAAATTTAAAATGGTGGGGTGCCATTCAAGATAATTGACTTGATGTCCCCTGTGCACCCCCTAACTATATTTGGAGATAAAAAATATTTTAAGAAGGTACCTTTTTAATGCAATATAACTTTTGTATTTACACATTTGGTCTATCTTCAGTAATAAAGCCACAGTCCACCGATCCGCTGAGGTTGGGACACCCTGTATAAGTAAAAATAGCAAAAATATGTAGGTACATACATACATGGTTATGTGCAATAATACATACTGTTTAATCTTTTTTACAACCTTTTTCCTAATACTTTCTGTAATCCGAACTTTTCAGTAATCCGAACACCCCCTTGTAGCTATTAGTTCGGACTACCGAGATTACACTGTATTCGAAAATTTAGCACGACTGTCGACGTTCTCCAGTAATACCGTCAAAGGCTTTATATTCCGGTGCGCATACATTTGTCTAAACAGTTGTGTCTGGTCAAATGAGTCTTGAGTGGGAAATCTCAACGACTATTTACTTTATGCGCATCTTAATGACTAAACAGTTTACTCGGCGTAAACTCGTGAGGCTTAACGAGTTCAACTCAATAGTTTAATTGTTTTGTAAATTATATTTATGCTTCTAGCATTAGTATTTCAGAATAGCAAGAAAACGAAATCCCCCATTTTTGTACGTCCATGTAGCAATACGTACTCTGTAGGTAGCTGAATCTTATTGTTGCAAAATAATAAGAAACTGTTGTAATTTATGATATGCACACAATCACTATGCCAACGTCAAACCTCACTCCATTTTTATATAACCAACATTGTAACTATATTTTCACTACATGTGAAGT
Source organism: Quadriops clusia (assembly GCA_033557875.1). Lineage (NCBI taxonomy): Eukaryota > Metazoa > Arthropoda > Insecta > Coleoptera > Hydrophilidae > Quadriops > Quadriops clusia. The sequence goes on along the minus strand of JAWQRP010004661.1, from coordinate 9,510 downwards.
CACTAATTGTTCTTATCTAATTAGAAATTTATTTAAAAATTTTTTAGCGGTTTATATGTTTTTTTTTTAATTTATTTGGAAATACTCCCAAACAAGATGTGAAATTTCTGGGGTTTTTTCAATAAATGAAGCACGTTCCTGATGCTATTATGGTTTTATTCAGTAGGCGACCGGTTTCGTCTGGTCTACAGACATCCTCAGGCCTATGTTGTCAATAAATTTAGCCCCCTGTGGAGTTATACCATCTGTCCCGCTGTATGAGCTGGCAAACAGAGATTATGTTTATCAATTGTATTGTTAATTCTTACAAGTACAAGTCAAACTTTTTCTGACAATAACGCTGAATGTATTTTGATGAAACAGAAGGTCCAAATTTGGGTTAACAGTTGTTAAGCTGTGAAACTTTATGATTTTAGGAGACAGCAAATTCAACACCTTGTGTAGGCAGCAAAACGTTTTGTTAGAAAATGTTTGACCTGTATTTGTAAGAATTAACAATACAATTGATAAACATAACCTCTGTTTGCCAGCTCATACATCGGGACAGATGGTATAAGTACCTCCATAGGGGACTAAATTTATTGACCACATAGGCCTGAGGATATCTGTAGACCAGATGAAACCGGCCGCCTACTAAATAAAACCATAATAACATCAGGAACGTGCTTCATTTAGTGAAAAAAAAAACAGATATTTTGTTTATTATTTTCAACACTCGCTTTAGTTGACTTTTCCAAAGCTTTATTAACTCAACCGTTCAAATCGTGATTCCTCATTATATCAGAAACAGTGAAATCTGAAGATATTTTTGTTTAATAACGATAACCATTTCATTAAATTTAAAAATAAAAATGTATAGACAGAGTACCAAACCCGCCCGTTCTTCGATCGGAGTTAGCGTGAATGGCCTTTTTAAAAGAGATGAGTGTGAAATGTACATGGAGAGATTGGAGGGGAGGTAAAGACATTGTTAGAAGGAGAAGAATAACTGTGCCTATTTTAAAATAGATCACATGTTTTATTTTCTTCGTTCTAACTACCTCCATCCCTTTACCGTTTCGCCCCGTCTCGTCCCGTCCCGTACCATTTCTTTATTTTATTTTAATTTTATTTAATTTTTATTGTTTTTTAATTTCATTTTACTTTATTTCAAGGTATTTCATTTCATTTCCTTTTCCGTTCTCGTTTCCGGTACAATCCCCATTCCCAATCTAATTTCCCGTATTATGTCTTACCCTTCCCTTATTTACTTTTAATTCATTCCATTTAGCTTCTTTTTATTTTACTTTATTTTCCTTACCATCATCGTTTCCGGTTCAGTCCGCATTCCCGTTCTAGTTTTAAGTCCAGTACCCATCCCGTATTTTAATTTAATTCTATTTTTTTTATAATGTTTAATTTTATTTTATTTTCTTTCCCGTCATCGTTCCCGGTTCAGTCCCCGGTCCCGTTCTAGTTTCAAATCCAGTACCCATCCCATATTTTATTTGAATTTAATTGTATTTTTTTAATTTTGTTTATTTTTATTTTACTTTATTTTCCTTCCCGTTATCGCTTCCGATTCAGTCCCCGTTCCCGTTCTAGTTTTAAATCCCATTCCATATTTTATTTTAATTTAATTCAATTGTTTTTATTTGTTGTCATTTTATTTTACTTTATTTTTCTTCCCGTCATCGTTCCCGGTTCAGTCCCCGTTCCCGTTCTAGTTTCAAGTCCAGTACCCATTCCGCATTTTAATTCTAGTTTTTTTATTTCTTTTTTTTTCATTTTATTGTACTTTATTTTACTTCCCGTCATCGTTTCCGGTTCAGTCACCGTTCCCATATTTTAGTTTAATTTAATTGTATTTTTATTTTTTTTTGTTTAGTTTTATTTTACTTTCATTTCCTTCCCGTCATCCTTCCCTGTTCAATCCCCATCCCCGTTCTAGTTTCAAGTCCAGTACCCATTCCGTATTTTATTTTAATTCTATTTTTTTTCATTTTATTTTATTTCATTTTCCTTCGCGTCATCGTTTCCGGTTCAGTCCCCGTTCCCGTTCTAGTTTCAATCCAGTACCCATCCCATATTTTAGTTTAATTTAATTGTATTTTTTTTTATTTTGTTTAATTTTATTTTACTTTCTTTTCCTTCCCGCCATCGTTTCCGGTTCAGTCCCCATTCCCGTTCTTCTTTCAAGTCCATTACCTATCCCATATTTTATTCTAGATTAATTCTATTTTTAAAATTTTTTTTCATTTGATTTTAATTCATTTTCCTTCCCGTCATCGTTTCCGGTTTTGTCCCTGTTCCCGTTCTAGTTTCAAATCCAGTACCCATCCCATACTTAATTTTAGTTTAATTCTATTTTTTGGTTTAATTTTCATTTACTTTACTTTCCTTCCCGTTCTCGTTCCCATTCCAAACCCAACATTTCGATTTTTATTGAAAACTTATAGGGGGTTAATTTACTAGTGATGAAAATTTGAAAAATCTTAGTTTGTAATTGGTTAGTATTTGATATTTCCTCCCATTCCCGTGTTTTATTTTAATTTAATAATAATTTATTTTAATTTTATTTCCCTTCCAGTTCCAGTTCAGTCCCCGTTCGAATTAAACTTTCCCGTTCCTTCCCTGTCCATTCCTTATTTTATTTTAATTTAATTATAATTGACTTAATTAAGTAATGGAAACTTTAAAAAATAAAATTATTTAGCTGTTCAGGACCAAGAGAAATTCAATGTGTCTCTTTCTTCCCACATTAAAAAATATTGTTAATATTAGTCTATATATGTTAAAAGTTATAAAGAGGATATAATTATTTGTTCATTAGAAAATCAAATTTATCCTGTTTTCAAACAATAAAATAAATTTTCTTGATGTAACTTTAAGTTTAAAAAATATTCAAATACACATATATAATTTTTTGATCAAATTGTGATTTTAATTGTAAAAAAAGTATATTATGTTTAGTAAATAGAACATATAAAATAAGTATAATACTGAATTTCAACATTCTGCCATTAAAAAAAATTGCTTTAAGAAAAAAAAATGTAGTTGTTAACGACGCGAATTAAAGTGGACTGTATATATATGAATTACTTACTTTGACTGGTGATGGTAAGTCTTGCTCCCCTGAAAGGTGTTGTTTAGGAAAGGAAAAATTGTAGAAAATTAAAGGGATCACCTTATGCCGATTAGAATGTCGCCCTCTCTCTCTTCCTCTCTGCATGTAGAACAGTTAGCACGTAAACGAAAAACTACTATTAATTAAATCTTTGTTTGTTCCTCTAAAGCACGTGTCTGACGAACTTTTCGTATCTACTCTTATTTTCGACTCTTACAAAAATCATACACGCGTCTGCGCGCAGACTTGCTCATTGACAAAGTGCCACAAGTTGCCTCACAATAAGGTAGGCCAAAAACTAAATTGAATCTAACTCTAACAGTAGTAAATAAAACTATAGTATTAACAAAATTAAAGCTATTCTAAATTTAAAAATTTAAAGTTAGAAATAAATTTAAAAAAATTCTAATTAAGATAATTACTAAACACTACTAAAAGATTTTTCACAAGAATAAAATATAAATACTATAAATTTAAACACTTAAACCGAGTATACAAAATTAACTGTTTAAATTGCAAGGTATGATATATTGGTAAGACAAAACAATATCTTCGAAATAGAATTTCTCAACATGAAAATTCATGCAAAAAAGAAATAACGGAAAATTACAAAGCTCTCACAAAACATCGCACAGAAAAAACACATATTTTTGATTTTGAAAATGTTGAAATTTTAGAAAAAGAAAGTAACTGGTAAAAAAAATGATTTTAGAATCTTTGAATATCACAAAAATTATATACTTGACAGGCATCAACTTGACGTTAACCTAAAATTATAGGATTATAGGACAGCAAAAAGATAAAATAAAACAAAAAACTTGTCAAAAACACAGGAGAAATGGAGAATAACAGAAAGGTATTATAGACAAAGTTGTATCGGACGAAGAAACAACTAACTATACAATAGCCAACAGTTGTGTTTCCCTGCACAGAAAACCGGGCTAGGCTCTTAGTGGGAAAAGGGAGGTTCAAGTATGCACTGTCTGCTATGCCCCTGAATATAATAATATAAAGTACAAAACTGTAATAGTAAGAGTTAAATTTAGTTTTAATTTCGAATAAAATATAATACTACCGTTCCTTTTAACCCTAATTACATAATATAATATACATGAACAATATTGAAAATCTAAAAGAAACAAAATAGATTAAATAGCTGGATCCAACTTGGCATGAAAATCTTAAAATTTCTCACTTAGATGTATTTGTCTGTTTGTTTTGAAATATGGAACTGTAAATCTCTTTCTATTTTATTCCCTTTTTGTCCTCCGTCCGTCATCAGTACCAATAGCATAAATTACTAACTCATGTCGTCATATTTCCCCAGTTGTCCTTTCAAAAAGGGAAAGTCGCTATGCCGCATCGTCCGTTTCTCTTGATACGATGAGTTCAATCAATCACAATGACAATTTTGTGAATTTGTTACTACCCAAGTAACACATTGGAGTAACTATATGACCAATATATTATATAACTACTTTATACTGGAAGTTCTTAAACCTATATGTTATATAAGTACTTTTAAAAAACTATATTTGCACCGAAAATCAGATAGGTTTTATAAAAGAGGTCATCTTGTTTTGTAACATGATTGCAAATAATATTTATAACCAGGTTTTATATAAGAGTTAGAAACGTTTATATGACAACGTTATAAATCTTGTTTATACAGAAGTTTTATAAAGCAGTTAGAAACGTTTATAAAACAACACTATAAATCTACCATATAAATGGTTTATTAATGGAGTTATATACGTTTATAAAACAACACTATAAGTCTACTTTATAGATGGTTTAATAAAGGGGTTAGACACGTTTATAAAACAATTCTATAAATGGTTTAATACTTTTTGACATCAAACTTTGCTTCAAAAAACACCGTTAGACCTCAATATTGGCGACGACTAAAATTCTGCTTTAAAAAATGTTTCATTGGCTTGACAATTTCCAGATTCTATTTTATTAATATTAAATGAAAATTGTTACCTAATATATAAAAGCTCAAGATGTGAATTTTGACAAATTCTTTGTAATATCTACGAATTACCACAAATAATGCGATTTGTAACTGGAACTTATAGTGAATGTGAAAAATAAATAATTTTAACATTTTGGTTTAATAATCATCACTGTTATATAGATTTAATAAATATGATCACTTTTATATAACAACTAGCAAACATACCCGTTCTTCGAACGGAGTTAGTTTAAATAGTCTTTTTAAAAGGGGTGAGTGTGAAATATACATGGTGAGAATGGAAAAGAAGCGAAGACATTGATAGAATGAGAAGAATAGGTGTGCCTGTTGTTTAATAGATTTCATATCTGTTCACCCCTTTCTCCTTTCGCCACAGTCTTGGGAGAAGGGAGATAATAGAATTTCTAAATCGGTTGTAATTTGACATTTTTATTTATCATGTTTTGGAAGACTTCTTTAAACCTCTGCCAATCTTGATATTGACTATCAAATAATGAAGGGTACAGAGGAAAAAAGATGAGGGTGCCATTACGGTTTATATCATCTTTTTTGCTTACAATCATTCGTATCTTCACCTTTCTTCTTCTATACAACAAAATTTGATTGTCCAATAACGTAGTACTCTCATTTTGTTTTCTGTTTCCGCTTATTCCATTCCCTATCACTTCACCGTTCACTTTTAGTTTTAGTTTGTATTTATTTTAGTCATGTTTTAATATCTATTACTGTCAACTGACCTTGATTAACAAAAGTAGCCGAATCTAGTCAATCGAGCTTTAATATTTCTGTGTTTACTGATTAGTAGTTTTATAGGATCCATACTTTTGTATGAAAATTCAAATCAAGATTATGAAATATTATTAATAGGGAAAACAATTATGTAAACAAAAATTCTTTTTCATTTAGTTTTAATAAATGCTGTATTTTGAAGTTAATATCACAACACAATTTATGATACTAATTTAAACTTAGCTGCTATCTACTTTTATAAATTTCATTTACTTCTAACCTGTTCAAAGAATGCATATATCTCCTATTTATTCTTATAACTTCAGCTTTTTCCCATTATTTTCATGTATTTCTCCTAATTACTGCTATTAAAAAGTTATGCACTTCTAACCTGTTCGAAGAACGGGTACGTCTGCTAGTTGACCAGATTCAGCAATTTTTTTAATGAACATCAGTTGACTGTGATATTGTCACGCCTGGCTTGGGGGTTGACTGGCCGAGAGGCTACCGGGCGATGACCTCCAGGGCTGCTTCTGGAGTTACCAGAATCTTAGATAGGAGTCTCGTTGATTGAGACGTTTCAGTTGGGGTTGGTTAATTAAGTTACTCATGTAATTCGCACTTAGTTTTTATTTTACTTACATTACTAACACTTGGACTATATTTACACTTGGTTACTACAATGGGTACTAATGTCACTTTCTTATTCTATTACTCTATTTGTTACTACTCTATCACTCTTACTACCACTGCTAACTCTTGCTATCACTACTGCTTTCTCAGGAAGACTTGGCTTATATACCCTTCTTCGAGGTGCAATCTTAAGTGTGTCCTGCCGAATGCTAATTGGACAAAAATGGGTTTTCTTAATTGTAGATTATAGCTTGTCGCCTAATAAAAGTAACAACGTAATTTGAAAAGGACGAGTAATTCAGATCTTAAACGATAGTTCGATCCTCACGAGGTTACGCCAGAAGTATATGAATAGTTAAATGGTATCGAAATAAAGCGTAACAAGACGTCGATCAGCCCAGAACGTGCGAAGTACTGAAGCCGCTGCGACGCACGCGATGCCGTCGCCATAGGAAAACAAATACTGAAAGGCCAGATCTATTTTAATTATTAATAAGCTTTAATTTGTTTTTACATTGCTTCTCCAAAGTGGGCGAGGTTTTGATCTAGATTCATGCTTTTGTTAACGTCGCGTAAATTGCGCAATGGTTCACAATTCCTGGAAACGGCGAGCCACGTCGCATCCCCGGCGTGAAGCCGAGCGCGCTGTTTTACCACATATAACCATATAGCCAGCGGTATAGGGAAGCAATATTGCCTAAGCTCAAGGAATATCATGTGCATATTTTAATTTAAAATCCCCGAAGGAAGTTTTAGACAAGGTCAACAAGTCAACCGCGTGTGATTCGCCAATTAGCACCGCCCCTTCCGAATAAATACGAATGAATCGAGGGTAATTCCGTGCAACGCACACAGCACAGTATCATTACGCAAGTAATGTTATTTCTCCTTTTTAAACTGCGAATATCTGTTAACGCTTCCTATTGAATTGGAAATAGCAAATGCTTTAGGACCCTCTATTATGTACCTAGCGGCTCCTATAAACATCGAGGTACAAAATAACTATTAATTTTTTAAATGGTGCCGCTTGTCAACTTTCTCAACAGAGGTGCATTGCAGTTTTAATTCGCAAATAGCAATTCAGATAATTACTATAATTTGATTGCCTATATTATTTAAATTTCGCCATAATTTTATGCATATTTACGCTAAACTACATTATGAATCTACCGAAAATATAACATTTTTTAGTGCTATAATTTTAATGACCCTTTATTTAATTTTAAAACGTTTTTTTTCCTTTGTTAATGGTTTTAAAGGTCTACCTTAACTAATTTTTATAAAGATAAAGATTTTTTTCATACACCATGGTGTATGCAATTTAGTAGTGTAATAAATCAGTTTCACCTAACTTATTTTCTATTTTATGTTAAATTATATACATAGATATAAGGATTGTGAAAATATTTATAATATGTACCTTGAAAATAACTTTCAATAAGGCGAAACATGTTGATAAAAATTAAACAGTAAACGTTATTAGGAAAGTATATATTATTATAATAATTAAATATTTTCTATTTGATACTGGTTTCGCACCATCATTAGTAAAGTAAAGTCGTCGGGAAGTCCACTGCTTCATGTAAAATACAAATTCGGCAGTTCATATTTGAAATAAATGCTGACATTAAACAGGTTAAAATTACAATTAATTTGAGGACAAACGTCAAACACTCTTCTGCATTGGCATAAAAGACCATATCTGTCCGCTCTAAAATTATTAAAATTATATTCCTTTATTTGTACAAACAGAAATATATCTAACAAAGTTTAGAAATAATGCAGGTATTATTAGTGTACACATAACACTATTTATTAAATAATTAAAACAATGCCAATTCGATTTGTTTACACCATGCGTAATTGAAAATCGTAACGCCAACGCCTACCCTAAACATATTTTGACAATCGCGATTCCTAACACTTTACTATCATTTAAACACATAAATAAAATACCACTAAACTACAGAATTTCTAGAAAGTTTCTAATAATCTAAAAACCTCTTGTAAGATGTAAAAATATAATAAAAAATTAAAGTAAGCGCCTTAGCTATCTTTCCGCTTGCGCTAATTAAAATCCCAACCGCAGAGTTTGTTAAAACTTCAGAGTCCGCATCGACAGCTCTGCAATAGTTACTTTATTAGATTAAACAAATTTTAAAAATGAAATAAAAATTATACAACAAATAGCAATCAATAATGGATATAAAAAGAAAATTATAGGACAAATTAATAATGAAATTAGAAGAAAAATGATCATAAATAAAGAATATCAAAACTCCTATATGAAGGACTATTTCATTTGGAAATTGTAATACAAATCCATTAACAATCATATTTAATACAATATAATATAAAATGAATTTATAAATCAAACAACAATTTATTTATAAATTTATTCAATGTCAAAGATAAAACACACCCATTAGACAACAACGGTGTCTGTAAACTTAAATCAGTGAGTGTTGGAATGTCCTATACTATTAAGATTGCAATACAAAATTCGAATAAAAAAATATATCAGAGATCCCATTTTTTCTCCTTTTAGGCAACATTTAAAATACAATGACCACCATATTGAAAATGAGAATTGAAATTAATGCATATAAATGATAAAAACAATAAAATTAAAATTTTAGAAGGTTTCGAAATAAAAATATTTAAAACAAACAGTTCAACGTGTTTAAATGAACAAACAGATCTAACAGATATACATTCTCCTCTTTTTAAATATATTTTAACCTACATAATAAGAAAGTAAATTTTACATCAAATTCATGTATATACATTTAAAGCTAAACAAATCAAACACTTGGGTTTTAACTTTATGAAGTTTCTTGTGATTTAATGTTTTGAAAATGCCTTTCTAAGGTGAACTATGTTGATAATTTAATAAAATTCTTTCTCTGCTCGAGACATTACATTTAGATAGCATCGCGCGCCGCGCCGCCCGCTGCGAAAACCAGCTTCCTTTAAAGAGGTATGTATTATAAGCTATAAGCTATCTATAAGTCCAACTCCGATGTGAACAACTCGATCGCAGAAAATAAAATGAGAAGGCAAG
>JAWQRP010004660.1:0-11603 GCA_033557875.1 Quadriops clusia | reverse complement strand
CAATGCTAAGTAAAAATGTTTTATTACTACATTACATTATGATTATTAAATTTTCTATGAAGGAAGATAAATATATTTAAAATATAATAAATGAGAATTGATATTACAACTTTTCCATTGTACAGAACAGCGAAAATAATGTACTGGGTAACAAGTAGATTTAAGAACGTTTACGTGTCTAAGATATCCGTTTTCTGAACGCATCCTTTGTCAACAGCAAGAAGTATAAGGTTATGTTAACAAGGGTTATTTGTTGAATACAGTGTTTAATTTTGCCCACAAATATATAATACAAATATATGATTATTGCTTAATATTGAGCTTAAAGATGTCTTTTTCTGTGAATATATCCGTGGAAGCACCTATAGAAAACCAGATTCAAGAAATCACATACGATGGACAAGAAATATATCAAGCGTAAGTTCCTTTCATGTAATTTAATCCTTCTATAGATTGCCCTATGTAAAAATAGAGTCATTTCATTTTTGAGATAAATTACATATGTTCTGTTACTAAGCAAATTCTTATTCTGAAGAAAATTAAATTATTTAATGTCTAAAAACTTAGGTATCCAATAGAATACTTGGTAACAGTATAGTTTATTTTAGCGCCATAAATAACAGTGTATGCAATTAATTTAATTGGTTTTAAAATGATATTTGGATTTTAATAACTAAGGATAATGTTCACCGATAAGCTATATTCTATCGAGAACTAATTTTGTTTACACCGAAGCGAAATTTAATAATTGCTCTTTCCAGTTAGTGTGGCAATAACACATACTCAGTTGCTCGATGTGCTATTACATGATGTATCTCATACCTTTTTTAATTTCTTAGTTTTTGAAAAATTGTCTACTTATTGGTAGGTGTGCGCTTATCGGTGACAAAAATTTGAGTAAAAAAATTTATAGTTTAGGCTCAAATTCTTGAAAAATCGGTGATTTAAAGTGCAAACCTATTCTCTATTACGGAGTTAAAATATTATTATTTCAGTAGGAAAGAGCCCTGAAATGATTTATAGCTAGCTAAACTGAACGACATAAACCATTATTTATCTATATCAATGAATACTTTTCTAAATAACCGTTAAAAAATGATTATTAAGGATGTAGGATGACCTTCAAGACGTATTATAGGGAGTGCATCTGTGAGATATGTATTCCGTTTAATATGTGATTGAAGGTCGTCCTACATACTTACTTAAAAATCAATTTTTAATGATTATTTAAGAAACTATTCATAATGGTTTATGTGGTTCAGTTTAGCTAGGTAGAGATCACTTCAGACCTCTTTTCTTCTGAAATAGTAACATTTTAACCCTGTAATCGAGATTAGGTTTGTACTTTAACACGTTGACTGCCAGGTATTTTTCAGAATTTCGGTCTAGGATGTATGTAATTTAATCATATTATATTATTCTAAAATTTAATTATAATACAAAGTAACCATCAAAAAACATTTAAAATGTACTTTTTTGATAAAAAAAACAAAGTTCATGAATTATCTTGTAGTTGGTTTATGTAACAGAACTGTTTTCATGGAAGCGCTACGAGTTAATTCGAAGGGTCATTCACAAAATAAAAGTCATAGCAATACTAGAACTACACCTGTATGTGCCTGCGGTTATATTGGATACTATAAATTTATCGTACCTGTAAATGCATAAATCTGAGGGCTGATGCGAGATTTTGTAAATCTGGACTGAGAATGAGACTAATCGTCTAAAACCGGTATTTAAAGGGTATCTGGACACAGACATGCTTCAACCTGTGGCTTGGCTACTGCTTAGTCAAAGATTTGCGTCTAAATTCATTAGTAATCAAGCATGAATATGTTGTTTTATGAGGATTGATCACAAACTAAGGTTACAAAGCCTGCACGCTTTTTAGCAAAGCGTGTACACTTTATTTCATACAACTAATATAGCCAACGGATACATTTATTAGGATACTTTTCAACATAATCCTCATGTCTGTTTAGGCACTTGTGTCTTTGTAGGAAGAGATTAAATATTTCTTTCTAATAAAAATCTTGTTCTTACGTGTTCAGGCATGTTGTCGCGAAGTGTTTCACCTTCTCGTCTAAAGCAAATCTTCTGCCTCCCAGGTGCTTCTTCAAATGAGGAAAGTGGTGAAAGTTGTTTTATATAGCAAGGTCCAGGTGTTAGGGAGGGTGGTCGATATCCCAGCAAAACAGGTTCAAAATCAGAAGGAAACGACAAGTGCCTAAACGGAACGATTTGATCTTACTCCAACTGACTTTTACCTCTTTGATCACTTGAAGGAGCACCTGGGCGACCGATGATTTGTTTCAGATGAGAAGGTGAAACACTATTCACGACAATGTGGCTGAACACGCAAGGACTGAATTTTTATCAGAAGGGAATATTGAAGTGCCTGAATTGATATGAAGACTATGTCAAAAAATAACGTATGTAGTATTAGTTGGCTATATTGGTACAAGCTTTACTGCAGGTATATTGTATTATTTTATAAGAAGCTGTTTACTTTAGTGGGTTTGGCATTCTTGCTATCGTTCGACTGCCAAAATATCGGCGTTCTACAAAGAGTCACTTTAGCTATGCTAAAACATGCTGTTTTTTCTTCAAACGTCTGAGTAATTACTAAAATTCTGTTTTTCCGTTCAAACATCAAATAACGCTTCACAGTATGCACTTTATCATTATAAGCAAAAAAAGTTCATTATTATACTCTGAAGTATCATTGCACCTGCGCTTGCTGACTTTTTCTGCCGCGCTCACTATTGTATGGAAAAGTATAATATTTTCAAAAAGTAACGTCTTCTAAAATGAAACATAGAGTTTAGAGAAGCATTCGTCAATGCGTTAGTTGGAGAAGAGATGCAACCAGTTCCAAAAAAATAAGAGATTGCAAGAGATTCATTATTTACAGAATATCCCACCTACCGAAAAAAGAACAGCGTCCTACAAAGCCATGTCAAATTTGTACCAAAGCTAAAAAACGCCGAGAAACACGTTATTTCTGTCCAGTCTGTGAAGAGAAGCCAGCCCTTTTCGTGGAAGATTGTTATAAAAAGTACCACAAACCAGAATTTGAATGAACTTTGTACGAGGGTAAAAATCAAATGAAAACCGAACTATCTTTTCTGAACTTGTAAGGGTGAAGGGTGCTGGCAACTGTTTCCAAAGTGGATTGACATTCCTGTTTGAATGGAGAGAACCGATTTTTTAGAAACATGATAACAAAGCAACAGGTGCATACTTGCACTGCGCAACAACGCATGATACATGGATAATGGTTGAATTTCTCACTCATGAAGACGTTCTATAAAGATTGACCGTACTAATTGAGGATCAGACATTGTCAAGAATTCGCGTAATTTCCTGCCACAAGGAAGTCAAGAAAGGACGTAAATGGTTTGAAAATGAGAAAAAAAGACTCCAACCAGGAGGCTCGTCCTGTCATCTCGTTTACTGCCTTCCTCAACTTCCTTGTGGCGGGCAAATACGTAAGTCCTTGACAATGTTTGATCCTCGATCTGTGCGGTCAATCTTTGTAGAATTTCAACTGGTCCTAGGCCTTTGGGATTTAAAAATTCAACTATTATACATTTATCATGCCCTGCGCAGTGCAAGTATCCACCTGTTACTTTGTCATCGTGGCTGCTTCTACCAATTCGGTTTGAACCGGACAGAATCCTGTTCTTCCCATTTCAGACAATAGCTTTGCTCATAGAGTCGATCACCGATAGTCCTCTGACTTTTTTAACCCACAAATATCAATGCCGGTAACCAATGAACCTGAATTAAAATGACTTTCCGCTATGATATTTGAGGGTTAAAAAAGTCAGCGGACAGTTAGTGATCGACTCTACGAGCAAAGCTATTACTACCAACTCACTCAAGGAGCAACCGCCCGATCCCTTCACAATTACGAGGTTAGAAAATAAATTTCGATTTAAATTTTATTTATCCTTGTATAATTACATTTTCTTTTCATTTAGTATTAAATTTTATGTTCATATAAGCTGATTTTGATTTTTTGTTCTCTTCCCTTCGATTATCTATTCATATTAAGTTGTGGTTGTCAATAAAAGCAATTATTATTATTATTATTATTTACGTTATATACTACGAATTTTATCGTAGCTGCACATACACGGCAAGTAAAGAAACTACGAGATAACTCGTAGTTGGCTTCCTAGGCAAAAACGCAAACTAGGAGTTATCTCGTAGTTGGCAGTCAACGTGTTAAATCACCGATTTTTCACGAATTTGGACCTAAACCGCATATTTTATTATTCACATACGTTATTCCATCCCTCATTAACCAACATATACCGCTTTTATCCCGAAATTTTTGTCCTCGATGAGCGCACACCTACCAACTTATTTTTTTAATCTTTATGATAATTTCACGTTAAGGATTTTCAATGTTCTGGATCCTATTTCGTACAATAACCAGTAAAATTGTCATCTCTTAATATATATATATATATATATTCTAATATAAAACGATACAATATTCATACCCATAGTATTCTTTATTATTAAATAAATAAATAAATGCAGATTTATTGGCAAACAAAAAAAATAAATTCAAGACAATTCTATACATAAAGATAATATGCCAATAAGATATAATAAAATAAGATGTCAAAAGTAACGGCTGCGCAGCTGCTGCAGAAGAAACCTTCTGCAGCCACCGATTTTCAAGCCGCCCTGTGTAACTATGGGAGTAATACCTAAATATCTACTGCAAGTACAAGTGCATAAAATAAATACTTGTCAAGCACAAACACACCACACCAATGTAAAACAATAAAAGAAGTAAAGCATTAGATTCGCCCCACAAACCCCAAAGCCCCAAGCAGTCAGTGTGTTTCCACGTTACACCAAAATCAATTACTACCTCTGTCCCGAAATAGTTGCAACATTTCAAATATACGTCCAGATTATTGGAAATAGTCGAGTAATTTCTCTCGACATAATTATCAGATGTTTTATAAATCTAAGTGTGCGATGGTCGAACTTTGTAGACACTCGTTGCGCTTTTGTTTTACGCTGTTGAAAATGTGCAATTTTGACAGATATAGTTATTTATCCCCTGTAGCCTATCCTAAACCTGAAAATGTTAAGAAAACAGTTAAATGTGACAAGAAAGAGAGAAGAATTTACTAATGATGAACGGACACAAATCTTATAAAATTTAATGAACAAGCAGAAACTCAAACAGAGTGCAATAAATTCAGCTGCTTGGAAGTTTCGCATGAAAATTTTTGCAAAATATCGTTTCAAATGTGTTAAACTGTTATACTTATAATGTAACTGTTTCCTCTTTTAATATCAAAATAATTAAAATATTATGATACCCAGCAAGGATAATATAAACATTAGATTAAAAAAAGTTAAATATCTTGCTTAATTGTACAATAGTTTCGGCAACCAGTGTTGCCATCATCAGGTACATAAATTAAGAACAAATATACATTTTGAAAACATACTCAAAACTTTCAACATCTTAATAAGAGGAGAACAAATAGAAACTTCAAACTTACAATGTATGTTTTCAAAATGTATATTTGTTCTTAATTTATGTACCTTAATTTACGTACCAGTGGTTGCCGAAACAGTTGTACAATTAACAAATACAGCAAGGTATTTAACTCTTTTTAATCTAATATAAAAATAATTAAAAGAATACTGGAATGTACTTTCTCGGCAATTTTTAATTTTGCGAAGCTACCAGTTTCGCCTGCACGCAGGTGTTATCCGGCTTCAAGTCGTCTTCCACAAGTTAAATCTTTAAATATCTGCATTTTTGTTTATAGCCCCCATCGTTTTACGAAACTTACAAAAACATATAAGATAATCACAAAATTATTCACTATTAGCGTGTGAAGTTCGAGCGTGCAGGCGAAACCGGTAGCTTTTCAAAACTAAAAATTGCTGAGAAAATACATTCCAGTATTCTTTTATTACTAAAACTCAGTGGACCAAACCCAAACATAATAAAAATAATTATTTGGTAATTCCTAGTTTTCTTACATATAACGAAATGTTGCAATTATTTTGGGACAAAAATAATAGTGAAACGTTGCAACTATTTCAGGACAGTGGTAGTAGGGTAGGTGGGGGCAAAACCCTGCCATTTTTGGTTTTTCGTATGTTGTGGACACTAAGAAGTAGATTTTTTTCCATTCCATACTGGACCTTCAATTTGGCATCTTACCAATAATCCTTGCAAATACTCGTCATGTCCGTTGAGTAATAGGAGAGAAATTTGAAATTTAATTTAAAAAGAAATTGCGGGGCTTTGCTCTTAAAAATGGGGCAAAACCCCGCACTTTCAAAAGACATAGAAATGGATAAAAAGAAAAGAAACTACTCAACCAAAACTTTCGAAATTGCTTTTTAATTTCTTAATAACGTTTTAAACTACAAATCCTTTATAAAACTTGAACAAAAAAGGAAAATAATTCATTTTTCCTTTCAAAATTTAATGAGGACTAGATTAGTAACTAGAAACGTA
The DNA here is from genome assembly GCA_033557875.1 of Quadriops clusia. Classification (NCBI taxonomy): domain Eukaryota; kingdom Metazoa; phylum Arthropoda; class Insecta; order Coleoptera; family Hydrophilidae; genus Quadriops; species Quadriops clusia. The sequence goes on along the minus strand of JAWQRP010004660.1, from coordinate 5,089 downwards.
AAGTAGAAATACTGAAAAATGGTTACATATATTACAAAAAAAAACGAGGAAGAAGTACTGTCTAGCAAGAGTAATCCGCATATGACTGTGAAGAGTCTGAATCTGGTGCGGGGATTTGCCCCATAAAGATGCGGAGTGTTGCCCCGTTTGGTACATATGGAATGAAACAGCCTTATCACTTTTGTAAACGAAGTTAAGCGAAAGATCTTTCAACAAATTGAAGATTATGGTTACTAGTGTCGACTAATAATATGGTTGATTAATTGCAAATAACTCTAATTCATATAATCTTGAAGTAAAATATCATAAAAATTACATCAAAAGTACAAAAATGGAACTTTCCTCATTTTCTCTGCTTGCCAAACTCCAAACCCCATGAGTTTTGGTAACAAAACACCTATTGCCTAAAGCAATCGACTCTCCTGTGGCCAGCACTAAAATCAATGGCGGTCTATTGAAAAATGGGGTGCGGGGTATTGCCCCATGCGGGGCTTTGCCCAAACCGACCCTATTACTTATTATTATCACAGTGGATGGGCAACGAGAAATATTTATATAGGTATTTGATATAAAATAGAAAAAAAAACAGAAATAAAGGAAAAACTGATTTAAAAAGTTCTAAAAGAATTTAAAAAGCCTAAATTCTATAACTTCAAAATCTAAAAAATTATAGAAAACTAACGTGAGTAATAAACTACTTTATAACAAATTCAACTTTTTTAGGTCAAATTTAATGATAAAATAAATTCCAACAGCATAGCAGGGTTCATCTGCATTCAAATTTTTTGTTTTAGCCCTCTCACACTTTCCGAAAGTTTAGCAAAATATGCGCAGAAAATAGACTTTAGCAAAAGTGTCGAGCTAGACACTAGAAAAGAACCTGGCGAAACGGCTGATGACAGTAAATCGGATAGCGACTCAAAAGAAGCCTTTCAATCCAGCCTATGGCCTTGGGATTCCGTTAGAAACAAGTTGCGGAGTGCATATCAAGAAGTATGTGTTCTGGCCGACGTTTTAGCTATCGCCAAAGAAAAGAGGTACATGGTCTTAGATCCAGTTCAGCAGGAGCCCATCGAAACAAAGCCAATGGTACAGATTTATGCAAGAAAGAAAGCTCTTGCGGGTGCTGCTAGCGTTTTACTCACTGGTGCTGAGAGGTTGAAAACTTCTCAAAATGAAGCCGCCAGGAACCGATCGGACTTCCACTTCGAACTGCTTCGTCTTCGACAAAATTGGAGACTAAAGAAGGTCTCCAACTCTATCATTGGCGATTTGAGCTACAGGACTGCTGGTTCAAAATACACGCAAACAGGGATGTTCGAGGTCACTAAAGCGGAAGACGAGGAAAAGACAAATAGCCCTCCTAATAGTCCTTTGCCGACGGGACAATCCTCCGCTAAGCAAAGTTCTGCTCTCAAAGTTACTGTACCTTCTGAGTTACAGGGAGTAGCGTACATTGAAGTTTTATGCCAAAAAGGTAAATATCAGATTTCAAATTTAATCCAAGGGTTAAATGATTGTTTTTTTAGATCAAGAAGATCTTTGCAGTGTGAACATAAATTTGCTAAATTCCGGACCACCAGCTGCTAATCCAGATGTCCATTGGCAACAAAAGCTCGAGGCTGCACAAAATGTTTTATTTTGTAAAGAACTGTTTAATCAGTTGGCAAAGGAAGCCGTTCAACTTCAGGCACCAATTCCTCACATGGTGGTGGGAAATCAAATAGTTGCAACGGTAAGTGTATAGTACAAGTCTTTACTTATATTTCGGGATAAAAATTATGCAAATGGAATTTTAATATATTTCATAAAAGGAGTACTTTCTTGAATAAATGAAATATAGTACTTTTGTCTTTTGGGTCGGTCTGATCCTAGAAGTAATTTTAGCACATTGTTTCCAGCAAGAAAGTAATCTTTTATTTATTATCCATGAGCTATATACAGGATGATTCTTTTTTGAGTTGCCAGTTGGTGGAGGTTCTATTCTTACGGTCACCAACGCGATTGGCACATACTAGAAAACAGATGATCGCATTGGCGACCGTGAGAAGTGTGTATCCACCCACTGGCAACTCGAAATAGAATCATTATGTATATCTTGATATTCTTATGTCATAATTTTATTAATGTGTAATGCATAAACTACCAATATATTTCAATATAGGTACTTCCCGGCATTCAACTCATAATCAGTTTATGTCATTCCACAAGTAACGATAAGAAATCATCTATACCTCCACCTGCTAAAGGTGAACATGATCATGTTTTGGAGCATTCGTTACACCAATTACTTAGAGAAGTACATCATAGAAACACACATCATCCTTTTCCTCATCCATCTACTGGGCCTTTAGGGCCGTCGAAGAAAAGATGTATTGCAGGTAAACATAAATTTTTTTAAATATAAATGATTATTTTTGTTTAATTAAATAAAATTTCCTAGTTATTTATTATTTATTTGTCGCACTACGCGATTCGACCTGCAGCTGCGGTCATCTTCGGGTGCTTCGTCCTGATATTATATAAATAAGTGGTGCCAAATGATAATGGCCATCTTGAAATTAATACTTACACAACCACGTTGCCCAAAGAATTAAAAATTTAAAAGTACAAACTGCCGCCTCACGGAATTTATATGAAAAACTGTCAAAATCTCATTATCATTTGACACCACTTATTTATATAATATCAGGATGAAGCACCCGAAGATGACCGCAGCTGCAGGTCGAAACGCTTAGTGCGACAAATAAATAATAAATAACAAGGAAATTTTATTTAATTAAACAAAAATCCCCAAATTACCCTTGTCGGGACAATTTTTATAAATGATTAAACTTAAGTATTGTTCAATTCTTTCTTGGCCTTTTGTTATTTATTTTTTATATTTAGTTCAGGAAAGAACGTCTTTGAAAAATTAAAATTATTGTTCTAACATTTTATTTATTAATTTTAAACTTCTTTACAAATACAAAGTGAATTATTAAAATGTATTAGAAAGTTCCTATTATTTAGTGTCAATATTATTTGAACTAAATAGAAAATTCAAATTCGTTTTGTATCCTTGAAAAAGTTTAAAGTCAATAAACGAAAAGTTGGGACAATAATTTAAATTTTAGAAAGACCTTCGTATCTAAAATGAATATAAAAGTAGTGATTACAAATTTTTTTAAAAAATAAATATGAATAGAATTAATAAATTAATTATTATTACTAGAATAGAATATGGTATCTATAAATTGAATACTTTTAGGTCCTCAAGCAGCAGACAGGCACGAACTTCTTGAAATGACAAAGTCGGAAACGCTTCTCGAGCAAATCATAAAACAAGCCCAACACTTCTTCATGAGAATGCGAACAGGTTATGTGCTGGACACAATTGCGAAAGAAATCAAAGACCCTCTCATCAGCTCACATTGGAACACTCTAAACAGCCCAACCCAGTCCTGCGTTAAAATTAACATTTCCACCCATGGCTACGATGCTGTTTGTCGAACACCTCTCGTAATACACGTAGGCGAGAAGGGCCTAAAGTGCATTTGCCGAGACGGTAAAGTCATGCACATGAGCTATGAGCCACAAGAACTCAGAGACCTCGTCTTCTGCCACATCAACCAGCATCAAATCTTAGCCGTGCAAGCGCTAGCGAAGACGATGGGCTGGCAATTTTTAACGAATTCGTCTCATCTCGGGTTGGGGGCCGTCGAACCTCTAGGAAATGCGAGTTCGTGCATTTTAGCCTCTCCGACGGGTGATCGGCTGATTGCCGTGAGGTGCGAGCCGCAAGTAGGGGTGCATGTTTCCGTGGCGCATTCGCCTAGGAGTGACTTCTTTCCAAGTCGGTTGGTGACCGAGCGGAAGTGGGAACACCTTGGGGGGCAATTCCGAGATGTTCGTTTAGATAAAATGGAAGGGCGTAATTTTCTTCACAAGATGGAGCTGCTGATGGCTAGTTTGACTAGCAACTCGTAATGTGGATGTCTCGGTTAAATTATTTTATATCAGTTAATGAAGTTTATTTAACTTAGAGTTTTTTAACTTGAAGGTTATTTGACTTTAAACTTTATTTAATATTAAGTAAAAATGCAATTTTGGTATTCTTCTATTATCGATTAAGACCCATTTTGTAGAGTTTGTGTTTTGTGAACAAACAGTGGCAATATATTGAGAATATATTATTTACTTTTTTATTTATTATTATTATTGCATATGGTAAAAATTTACCATTTGATAAATTGAGTTTAAACACAGATAAAACTTGTTTCCCATACAAGACCTCGAACAGCCCTTTATTTGACAGTTTCCAAATTTGGTGGAGCTAGTTACTTCTTGTGTGTGTGTGTTAGCGATCCTGTTGACATTTCAAATAATAGACGATGCCATCTTGATTCAAATTATAAACAATCCACTGTCAACAACAGGAATGACACCTACATTTTTGCTTTTCTGAATTTGTAAAAAACAGTGGTTTTACATCTGAGGATCAGTTCAAGACTAGATGGTAAGGGGTAAGTAGTTTTTTTTGCATAAAAAAACATGACGCTTTTGTAACTGTATGACTGTATGTATTTAATATTTACGTTATTTATAGGTTTGTTCCAACCGTCGCTGATGAACGGTTCAGTGTACCGTTCATGTATTAGCTATAAACCAATAACTACGCAAGTCAGTTCAGTGGACGGTTTGTTAATTGATCGTAGGTTGGAACGATTCTTGTACCACAGGATGTACCAATTTTAATTCGGCAAAATTCATACACAAATGTAAAACACGTACCAACAACGTCAAGTGTCGATTTAGAACACACGAAGCCTATTGCGCATAACAGCACAAGCGATTCTTTCTCAGGAGCAAGTACTGATTTTACCGTTCATGCACCGCTTCATGTACGTTACACGAGGCAGTTGGAACGCCAAGTGGATCGTACATCCAACGATACAGGTGCTGATTGGAACGTTAATTTTGTAAAGCGCATGTGGTGGACCGTTCAATGTACGGTTTTCTGCATGGTTGGAACAAATCTTATATTGTCTGTTTTAATTTGTGTTGGTTATATTTACGCTGTTTGTAGCAACGTTTTCACGTAGACTTC
>JAWQRP010004659.1:0-11608 GCA_033557875.1 Quadriops clusia | reverse complement strand
CTTGTGTACCTTTAGCAATAAAAAAAGTAATAATTATGAACGGTTAATTTTGATCAGCCTCTTTATAAGGACACTAGAAGGATTTGAAGAGAAGGCCTGAAATGCAAAACATTCTACAAAATCCTGTGCGAATTGATTCGCATACATTTTAATGAATTAAAACATTTATATGTATACCGGGTGTTCGGATGAATTTGTAACGCAAAAGCAACCGGCGTTGTTTGATCTTCAAAGTGGCGGCAAAAGTGGGCTAAAGAAAAGACAGTTTTTATGTTACACATTCATCCAAACAACATATAGATAGCTAATTATGAGGATAGTTCCCTTCGTCTATTTCTAAAATGTTTTCTTCGTATTTAACTTAAATTATTGTTTATTGTTTGACTATACTTATACGAAATTGACCATAAATATAGCATACAGTTGTATCAAAATCATATTATACATATTCACAAAATAATATTCATAACACTAACATCAATCGAGACGAAAATCTAGATCCCTCTGATTTCATTGGAAATTTTTGCAGAGCCACCTGGCGGGTACGCCATAAATTACAAAGTTTTAAGAAAAGTGCAAATCGGGAATTTCTAGATAAAAAAACTTGCCACCTACCTCAAACTAATCACACACGATGAGGAATTCGTTCTTTTCCTGATTTTCATCAAGTTTTCCCCGGAAAACGACATTTTCCCTCTAGTTTTCACTTAACAAAATGTGACCACCGAACTTGAACACTCGCGCTTTCATTTTTTTTGTTCACCAATCTGGTGACAAACTGTGTAGTTTCTTACTAGATCCTTGGTTAGAAACTAGATTTCTGGTGAGGAACTAGGTTTTTTGACATTTTTCGAACTAGACAACAACAGGCGGGAACATTCAAATTTAAATTTAATATAATAATAATAATACCTCTGTCCCGAAATATTACCCAAGAAACAAGAAGAAAATATTTAACAATTGGATAAATTATCAATACGAATACATAAGTATGTAGTAGTATAATGACAGTACATATTTTATTTCTTTCAACAGGTCAAAGACGCCACAGCCGCCTTGATCGTCGTGCTGCTCCTTTTCATAATCCCAGCGAAACCTGACTTCATCTACATCTTCAGTAGAGACGAAAGTAAGAGACCGAAGGCCCCCTCAGCCCCTCTAGTCACCTGGAAAGTCGTCCAACAGAAGCTCCCCTGGGGCCTGATCTTCCTCCTCGGAGGAGGCTTTGCCCTAGCGGAAGGCTCGAAGGAAAGCGGAATGAGTGAGCTTATTGCCATATACCTCCAAGACCTGGCGAAGCTCCCCAAGTTTGCCGTCATGGTAATCACCTGCCTCTTCGCCTCCATCTTGACGGAATTCTCGAGTAACGTCGCCGTCGCCAATGTGATGCTTCCTGTGTTAGCGGAGATGTCGAAGGTCGCCCGGTGGCACCCGCTGTATTTAATGATGCCCGTCGCGCTGAGTTGTTCGCATGCTTTCTGTCTGCCAGTTGGGACGCCCCCAAACGCTATCGCGGCAGCTCCTTGCAACGTTCCAACAAAGTCGATGGTCATAGCTGGCCTTGGCGTGTCCGTCATCGCCATGGCTGTCTTACTCGGGGTTTTCTCAACACTTGGGGAGGTGATCTACAATTTGGAAGAGTTCCCCGATTGGGTCCATTAATGGCGACCTTAGGCGATCATCGTTTATTGTTAAATATACTTGATAAGGAATATTGTGGGAGATTAATTGGCATCTATAAAAGCCAACCAGCATCAATGTTACAATGGTAAACAATTTTGAAAATCAGGAAAAAGATTTGTTTCATTTCGTCTACATATTATATATGTACAAAAGTCTGTGCCTTATCATTAGCATTATTATTTTACAAATCTTACTATTTTTACAAAATTTATCATTTTTACAAATTTTATTCTTTTTACAAATCTTATTATTTTTACAAATCCTATTATTTTTACGTCATATTATTTTTACAAATTTCATTATTTTTACAAATTTCATCATTATTACAAATCTTATTATTTTTACAAAAACTTATTATTTTTTTAACATTCTTATCGACAATAACTTAAATCACGGAATAAGGAGAGTTAACAGTCCTTATTCAATACTTTATACACCAACGCTCAAAAACACATTAGATTTAACGAAAAGAAAACATAAGAATGGAAGATGATATTTTTGTAATAATGATATATATGTATTTACCTATCTGTGTATTAAGAAAAAAATTAAAAATTAAGTAAAGATAAAATTGAAGAAAACATACAAATTGAGAAAGTATATAAAAATTAAGAATCTCCTAACGCGGCCGTCTTTTTCCAATAGTTCACCCATTTTTTTCATTTCGGTTTTCAAATTTTTTTCCTCTTGTTGTACCGAGAAAAACAACATATGTACTTTAACATTTCTACTGTTGGAAGATTACTGTTAAGTAGTGCAATTATACAATGAACACACACGTGATAGTTTATTAGCGTTCATCTCGACTCGATAGAACCAAAATTATTTCGATTTAATCGGCAATGACAATATTCGTCTATATTATTTAATATTATTTAAGGAAAATTACAAGAAATAGTATTTAATGATCATTTGTTACTTACGTAGGCATCGAGATCGATGACGAACTTAACATTATTATTTTTAGTATAATTATTATTAGTAATATTATTATTATTACCGCACATTATTGTTACATATTTACTATTATGTAAATGTAATACGTAATGTGATTTTAAGAAAGTTTATTTAATTTAATAAAGAAACTGGAAAACATTTCTGAATTTGATTTATAGTAATGAAATTTATTAAAAATTAATTTGAATTTAAGCGCACCTGCCCGCGTTAGCCAATCTAGTTTCAAAACCAAGTTTCTAACCAAATCTAGTTTTATAACCAAGAATCTAGTTACAAACTAGGCAGTTTGTCACCAGATCGGCGAGCAAGTGAGCGCGCGAGTGTTCAAGTTTGGTGATATCAATTTGTTTAGTGAAAAAAACTGGAAAATTTTCTTTTTCCGAGAAAATCTTGGCGAAAATCTGGAAATAAATGACTTCCTCTTCATTTCTGAACTATAGCAGGTAAGTAACAGGTTTTTTTTATCGAGAAATTTGCGATTTATTAACTTTAAAGTTTGTAGTTTGCCGCGTCTCTGCCAGATGTCTCTTTAATCGACTTGCTAATACAAAATTTGTAACAATATTGAAATTTAAATATCAACGACTTAAATATAAAAACCAAGCGCAAACAACTTAATATATTTATTTAAAATTGAAACAAAACAGAAACAATATTATTCATTGGCATCGCTCCAAGAAACATTATATCCCGGAAACGCCTTTTTAAGCACTTCCACAGAGACCTTATGATCGGCTTTTCCATATCCAGTTGATTCTCCGAAAACCTTCAGCGACTTAGAGTTCGGGTCGTGGTTGATTTTCCCGCCCCCCAAAACTTTCGACTCAAAATCTGAGAAGTCTCCATTCTTCTTCAAGTTCTCGAGTTCCTGCGTAACCTTATCATTAATGTTGTTATGAAATTTGCAATCTTTGTACCCCCTGACAATCTCTTTCGACTCGGCCTTGCCGGAAGTGTCCTTTGTTGTTAGCTTGATCAGGATGTACTTGAAAATCCCGCTTGGATCGATGTCTGCGTCTTTGACTTTCGACGACGACATCTTCGCCGATGTCGATACGAAGCTTCTCGCTATACGTGTTAGAGAAAGCATTATATTTCTATTTATAGCTGTTGTCAATCAAATTATTTTATTCACTTATCATTTAAAATTATTTTGATCCAATTATTCCCAAGTAGTTATATACGATTTATTTAAATGCAGTACTTACTTCCTTAAAGAAGAACTAGGTTAAATATGAATATCTGTGCAAAGAACTCTTTTAATAATAATAATTTTGTTCACTAGTAGAATACTTGAAGTCCTGCCAAATGGGAAGTTTGGGCACAAACCTTATCTAGTAAGATTCCTTATTGTTGTAATAGGAATCTGTAAGAGATTTCATTGCTTTTGAATCACATTTAGCTATAACTTTTTATTACTATCAACACAGATTATCTGCGCTATTAACAAGTACCTAACATTAATATGTAACTTTTTACACATTTATTTTGTACCGCACGTTATATTTACAAAAATTAAATTAAGAGACAATTTCTATTTGTTGCTAAAATCTCGAGTGGAAATAATAGTCCAATGCGGTCGAGAAAGCCGCAAAACCAGCCGCTCCGATTATTCCTGCTTTTACACCAGCTAGAACAAAATCACTTTTTAATTAAAAATTTTCTTAATTAAATTAATTTAGTTAAGTAAATTGTTTTCGAAAATTTCATTGATGTAATTATATATGTAAATGGTGATATAATATAAAATTATTTTTTCAAATTACCTCGAAGACCAATTAACCCGCCAGTAGCCGCTCCTGCATAGGTACCGTTCCTCCAGTCTGATTTTCCTCTTGCCTAAAAAATAAAAATCAAGTATAATACCTGCTCTCCGCAAAATGAGTTTTTAAGATAGATTCAGCTGATTTCTATATCAATATGTTGTTATTATTCGTTATTAGTTTTAAGCAACAATATATATAGCAAGAACCATACCGATTCAATAGTGCATTCTACAGCAGAAAACAGCAGTCCAATGACGGCGAAGTTCTTGGCGTAGCTCAAAGTCGTCGTCTTCATCTCCTTGAACACCTGAGAAGCCGTTTGAGTCTCCACCGAGACGACATTCGTGGGACCGACACTTGATGAAAACAATCCGATCGCCGCACCTAACCCGTACCCAATGACACAACTCATCATGGACTTAAAAGCACAACTTTCGAAGGCGGCTTCGACCATTTTCTCCTCTTTCGTTTTGATAGCGACGGGGCCTAAACTCTTCGGGATTATTATATTCTCTCGGTACCGATAATTGTTCCCAATGAAGTATTTGCTCAAACTCAGCCATTCGTCGGATGTTAGCTGCTTGTTTCCTGTATTCTCCATATCTGATTTCAATTGTTTTATTACTCCTATTAATTTAATAGCAACTGGGAATCCAACCTAACCTCACTGTCGCTTCTATCTATAACAATAAAAGATGCCACAAGTGTTTATTTCCGTAATAATTACTACCTAAGGATCATTTATTATTTTTCACTCAATTTTCGCGATTAACTTACCTTCATTAAAACTTCAAATGCGAAAAAGCTTCAATTTTTGATTGTCTTTGACGTTTGTGATTAAAACAAGTTTGAAGTTTGGCATGCCATTTTAAGGTGGCATAAACGGTGACAAAATAAAAGTCACTAACTTTATCAACTTCTTTCCCTAGTCACCATCGGCGGTTGCTATAGTTACGCGTAAGCAAATTTGTGTCATCTTGACGTTTCTAGATTAAGATGTTGTTGATTAATATTTTCATTAATTGATCTATGGTTTAATTTAAATTTCCGTTAAATGTAAGTACATTCAGTGTGCTGATTAATTTTCTCTTCACAAGTTTATTTCTTTCTGCAAACAACAACTCAGAATATTTCTCAACAAAAAGTGAAATTTATTTATTACTCTGGAGCCGAGAATACTCCTTCAAACGAATGGACAAAATGTTGATGAATCCGGAAGCATCGGACGAGTCGTAAGTGGAGTGTATATCCATTGAGACTAAATCCTGATTGTAACTGGAGGTCAGAGCCTTTCGCCCCAAAATCCTAACGTTCCCCTTAAATATTTCCAATTTAACCGAGCCGGTGACGTTTTCCTGCGACAAATTCAAACATTTCTTCAGATAATCTCCTTCTGGCGAAAACCAATATCCGTTGTAAACTAAATCGGAGAGTTGATTTCCGAGTCGCACCTTCGTCCGATAGACTTCTCTATCCAGGCAAAAGATTTCCAGATCTGTGTGGGCCACATTTAAAATTGCACAACCAGGGGTTTCATATATTCCTCGTGATTTAAGTCCGACGAAACGGTTCTCCACAATATCGATCCTACCAATTCCGTGCAAACCCCCAACTTCGTTTAAGCGTACCAAAATATCCAACGCGTCCGTTATTGTCGCTTTAGTGCTTTTTTTCTCTCCATTATCATATTCCAGAGCAACCGGAATACCTTTAGAGAATCGGATTTCGCATCGAAAAGGTTCATCTACTGCACTTTGTAAAGAACGAGTTATTTGGTAAAGCGATTCCGGAGCTTCGTTCCAAGGATCTTCTAAAATTCCGGATTCGTAACTAATGTGCATTAAGTTGGCGTCTGTGCTCCAAGGTTGCTTTGGGGTTGCCGTGACGGAGATTCCGTGACATTGAGCGTATTTTAAAAGGTCCTGTCGGCCTTGGAAGCGCTCGATGAACTCTGGGATTCTCCAAGGAGCAATTACCTACATTTTTTAAAAATTAAATGCTATTGCTAATTACTTATTAATTCTGTTAATAAATGGTAATTATAGTTTAACAGTAATGAAAATATAATATATTGTAAACACAGCAAAAGAATTACCTTGACTTCAGGCCATAAGTATGAGCAAGCTAACTCGAACCTAATCTGGTCGTTACCTTTACCCGTTGCCCCGTGAGACACGTAACTTGCCCCCAAGCGTTTTGCACACTTCATCAAGCCAACAGAGATACAAGGGCGGGCTAAGGAAGTCCCCAGTAAATACCGGGACTCGTAAATCAACCCGAAGCTGATGGACGGCCAGATGTAGTCTTCGGCGAACGACTTTCTCAAATCGTCGACAATTACATCAGAAGCTCCGATTCGGAGCGCCTTTTTTCTGGCTTCCTCGAAATCTTCATCTTGGCCAACGTTAGCGATATAACAAACCACTTGATAGTTCTTCTCCAGAAGCCATTTCAGGATGCAACTGGTGTCCAACCCACCGGAGTAAGCTAAGATTACTTTTTCCATTCCGCTTGTCAGGTTATGGTTAATTCAGAAATCCTTGTACGATGTCAATGATAAGAGATTATTTAATATAGGTGTGTATAAAAAATACACTGCCCTCTTATGAATTGTGTATTTTAAGGAGCGATATTTCGACACAATGCGTTTTTCTTTATCAAGCTTAAATTTTATTTTCCTTTAAACACTAATTAAACATGAATTATGAATGTTTTTTTTTATGCTGCAGCATAAAAAGCAAAAAACAATTCATTGTTTACGTTTCATTAATGTTTAAAAGAAAATAAAATTTAAGCTTGATAAAGGCCAACGTATTAAGCCGGAATGTCGCTCCTCAAAAAAGACAATTCATAAGAGAGCAGTGCATTTTTTATACACACCTATATTAATTCAGAAGACTTGCCAGAAACCGGCTAACTAAAAGCAAAAGACTAAACGAGCGAAGTATGAAAGGTTATGTTAATGATAGATTGGGTTAAAGGATACAAGGTCGCAAGGTTATCGTTTTGACACGTAAAATAAAATAAAATACTTCGGGGACTTTCGTAACTTTATTAATATTTTGCATATAAAACACAAAGTTGAGCATTTTTATTTTCAATCGTTTATTTATTCGTTATACATATTCTCTATATATATATATAAATTTAAAATAAACTACATCATTAAATAGATAAGGTTGTGCTCTTTTTCAAAAATTTTTATAACTATAAATATTTCTCTATAAAAGTACTTGAGCAAAGTCTAAAACGACTATATAAATGAGAATTAAACGGGATAATCGAGTATTAGATATCAAGGTGTATATTAAGTAGTTAAGGCATAAATATTATTATTTCATCCACATTCACGATAAAAGGAAAAAAAAACGTTTAATTTAGTATTAACCGTGTATTTGCATACGTATATGTAAAATTCAGGTACAAATCTAGGTTAACGTGTTCTCTTTTTTTTGTTTAGTACTTACCTTTTTTAATCTATTAATATATATAATATATTAATATAATAGCATTAATGATAATAGTCTTAAACATCAATTGACTTCGCTAAACATGCATTATTACTTTTCGCTTATAGTTGATATATTTGTTATTACCACATTGAGTACACACAATAGGTAAATGCATGCAATATTTTTTTAATATTAAAATATTAGAAAAATAATTATGGGGATTACAATAACATGCTTTTAAACTACTGCTACTATTTAGAATCGAGTGCTCTCAGTCCAGACAAGAGGGTAAGTCAAAATAATAGTAAATGAAATATTTAATATTAGGGAAATAAATAAATTGAATACGATTGAAAATAAGAGAAAAAATGTAAAAACATATGTAGAAATATAAAAATACAACTATAACAAAAATGTTACTACCAAATTACAAATATTAAACGACAAATATACAAATACAATACATACAAATACACAAATAATAAGGAAAAATATGGATTGATTCCATTTTCGGTTCGCTCTACTTAATAAACAATTAAATACATATCATAATTACAGTAAATACATTAATTATCCGTATCTCAGGATAGTTTGTGATTAATACAAAGTTCATTATGGCTTACATGTTATCATATAAATGTTATAATCGGCAATAATAAACAACGTAAAATGTTGATATTGTTTGATATAGGATTTTTTTGTGTATATTTTACTAAATGTTTTTTAATTATTTCTTTTTTATTTTGTTGTTTACTTTTTAATGGTTTTTAAATCAATCTTTTATCTTTTTGTATATTTTCCTATTCTGTAAATATTCTGACGGCACTAAAACGGCATCACAGCCTCGTACAAAGAGGTTTTTGGGTTAGCCATTCTATGTAAGCGAGGCGAGGCAAAATTGCAACAAAACAACTCAGAATCGAGCAACTCAGTAACTGTCATCTAGGTTATTACCAGGGGGCGTTGCCGTAGAAACGGTGATGTTAGGAACCATGCAGGGGCTTTGGGTCGGTGCGCCTACCACTAGCTTTTCCTTCAAGTTATTGAATTTCGTTTGCATTATGCGCAATTGCTCCTGCAACGAGACGGTCAGCTCCTTCTGCAGGCATTGCACCTCATTTATCTCTTTGCGGAGGTTCTGGTAATTGTTCTTGACGTCGTTCACCGACTTCAAGAGGGTAAACACCTCCACCTCGGAGCCGTCTTCTGCGAATATCTCGCTTTGGATGTTGCCCACTTGAGCGGCCAGGCTGTCTAACCTCTCGTCCGCCTTCTGCATCTGAACGTTAACAAGACAATTGAAGCAAATCGGCATTCAGAAATGTTTTTCGGGTTATTTTAAGTTTGGTTAAGTTAGAATTGGTTAGGTTCAATCTGGTTAGATTTGGTCAAGTTACTTTCGATTGGTTAGGTCAGGTCAGGTTTGATTTTGTTGGGACAAGGAGGAAACCGAAAGAAACCATGACAATGAAAAGACACCACAAGAGTCCCCTACAAGAGCCATAGTCGAACTTTACCTGTATGGAGAAGATTGTTAATTTAATACATACTTGTTTTTCCAGGTTTTCCACGGCGTCCTCCATATTTCCCGACGATGAGGAAGACGAAAATCCGGAAATAATGCGAAAATTGGCGCGTTTCCCCAGGTTTTCCCTGGGAAAATCGATAACAAACGGCACGAAACAAACAAGAAAATGACAACAGGCAGCTGACACTTGACAGATGTAGTACCAACTCAACGACTACCAACATTCACCGTCTTCCTCGAGAGACATAAATCCCCAAATGGACGACAAATTTCTCTCACGAGTACATCTGGTTGCCTAACTCATAGTGTCTAATACTTCAATTTGATTACCTTAGCAGTTGGGTCGACCCAAGTCGTGAAAAGTAGTAGGCCTTGAGCAGGAAGTTGTATCATGTGTGTGTGGTTGTAACACCAGCAATTGCAATACGTATACGTACTGGTAACATATATGTAGTTGTAGCATGTATGTATAGTTGAAACATATATGTGGTTGTAACTCATATATGTGGTTATATTTACATGAGCAGTTCCCTTGTGTGAACCGGGCTGGACGGTGTTTCAACGTGACGGCTCGCTCAAGATGTAATCAAAATGCTCCAGGAATCCGAAAACGGTGAGTTCCTAACGATTTACTCGCCAGTAACGATGGAAAACGATGGCATGGCCTGCTTGGACCTCATCCCCGGGGTGCAGCAGGCTTTTGTTTTCGTTCCCTTGACGTAAACAAGTGAATTCCTATTCCGCAGCGTGGGTTGACTGATGTAAAATGTCAATTGACAGCTTGATACATTCCTATGTTGGATGAATGTATACATAACGATGTCTTATTCAACGATGGTTTATTCAATGATATCAATATTGCTGATATAAAATATTCAATGATACCAGTATTCAATGATGACATATTCAATGATGCCTTATTCAACGATGTCATACTCTTCGATGTTTCATTTAGCGACATCTTATCTTTGCTTAATATCATGAGCTTGTGTTCCCATTTTTGTTATTATTTCTTTTAATTCTAGTTTGTTTTTGTTCTTGACCTATTTTTCTATTTTTTTCTTCCTATTGAGCTTATTTTAAAAATAAAAAATTAAAATTTATACATAAATTATCTCATTACACATTTTATTTCATTATTCCTTGTAAACTTTCACATAAAATACGTTATATTATTGGATTCAACGCAATTATTTTTCTGGGTATACATAGTGTGTGAAATAATTTAAATACCACCTTTTCTTCTTTATCTTCGTGCTTCTATCTTTTTGGTTTGTTTCTTAGAATTTCATTTTTGGATAGGTCGCCATTTATAAAAATATTTTCTATTCAATATTTTTTCATTTTTCTCTCGTGACTTTTCTTTTCCACTTCTTTACAGAACTCTTGTTCTTTTCTTATCTCGTTTAGTTCTTAATTGTTTTTTATTTTATTACGGTTTATTTAGTTTCTATTCATCGTTTTATTCCATAATTTTATTTTTGGGAGTGAACGTATTATTAAAAATTTATATATGTAATTTATTCTATTCAATGTTTTATAGAAGCGGAAGATGTAGCTGCGGGTTCGGAAGAAGCAGAAGAGTCGCACCGACAGCACCAACAAAGCACTTCTGAGGCCGTTTGTTCCGGATGTCTCAACATTTTAGACGATGAGGAGATCATCTCGGCCTTGGGACAAGAATGGCACATGGAGTGTTTCAGGTATACATCAACACAGATATGAAGCATTTAATGCAAGGTTTAGAAATGGAATCATTAAGATTTCGTACTTAACCCCTTTTTGCCTTAACTAATTTTAAGTTATAAATATTTTTGTTGTGAAAAAAACTGTTTTGGCACATTTCTTTGTTTAACAACAATGTATTGGCAAAGTCAATTTTTTTAAATTTGGTAATCGTTAACCTCTTCTTGCTCTAAAGGTTTCATTTGTAGTAATAAATATAGTTTGCCATGACTGAAAAGACTAATGGAAAAGACAGGCAGTCGAATAAGCAACCGAAGATGGCAGCACTTCAAACCGGTGTCATTGTCAACTACAAGAGTAACCATGGAGAAACTAAATTGATAGCTATCAAAACTACAATTATTTTATATTTTTTATTCTTGGGTATTTAGAGTCTTAACTTTTTTGTTTTCAAAATAATAATTTCTCGACGTTTCGCCTTTATTATTTAGGCATCATCAGGATACAAAATATATTATAACAAAATTAAAAACTAA